>JAQIXS010001539.1:0-29196 GCA_034700785.1 Rossiulus vilnensis | reverse complement strand
CCCAACGATCTGATCTCCACAGGACGCTCTGGGAGTGAGTTATGGATGACCAGATCGACCCTCTCGAAGGTCGGTGCAGTTTGAAACATTTGAAGACGAAGGCCTAGGCAGTGGATAGTCGCCATGATGGCCACGATTTCCAAGACCTCTTTGATGGCATTGCTGATGGCCGTCACCGTTTCCGCTTGCGCCGCTCAGACCGACCCTTCAAGTGACCAACACCAGCAGCAGATGCTCAGGGAGTTCGTCAAAGTCAAGATGCTGGACGGCCTGGGGTACAAGGAGCCCCCCAAGATTCCCAGCGGACCCCTGAAGGATCGCTTGGGAAACCTGCCCGGATTTTTGAGCGTCAGAAGCTCTGGCCGCAGGACCAAGGCCCTGACCGGAACGAAGCTCAGCAGGGTCATCGTCTTCGCCGACCTGGGTGAGTGGATTTGGTCACCCCATCAGCGCGTTTTAAGAGCACCACCAAGTACATTTGCGGTCGCATTTGGGAAAATACCAACGGGTTCATCCACTTAAACGCTTAAGTGTGCCAAACCATAAGGTCGTATAAATGCTAGACCATTTCCCTCTGCCGAAAAGTTGATTTTTTTTACTGCGCTTACTACGTTTAGGCCTATATTTATGTTGTTTAAACAAATATGCTGATCATGTCAAAAAATCATTGCACAAATTGTAGGCCTAAATCTTTAATAAAATTAGCATTCGGTTTATTCATTTTCATGACTTTTGTTTTAACCATCGGGCAGTTCTGGAAAACACTAATTTCTTTATCCATTTAAAAATGAATAAAAAATCTTCTCGTGGATTAAACCGAAATAAAACCAACTTCTTCGCTCATCCAATTGCAGATTCCAACGGTACCTGCAAAGGAACCGGAAGTGGATCGGAGAACCAGACCTCTGTGTCTTTCAAACTGCCCACCGACCCCTCGCTTGTCCACCGCGCCATCCTACAGATGAAAACGGGCAGACGCAGGAGGATCCTCAGACCGGAAGTGGGCGTGAGCGTGTGCTCTTGCGAGAATGGGCCTGCCGCCAGATGCCAGCAACTTCCGCTGACAAACAGCAACAGCAGCGGGCCAGAGGCGTCCATGAAGTCGGCCAAGAAGGGCTGGAGCTACTTCCGCTTGGGATGCGACTGGAAATCCTTCGTTTCCGGATCTTCAGCAGCGGACATGCGCCTGCACTTCCTGTTGGACGCCAAGCTGGGCATCACGGAACGAGTGCGACCAACGTTGGTCTTGGAAGTGGCCAAAGAAAAGGCCAAGGCTGCAGGTTCTTATCATACTGCATAGGTTACTTTCAGAAGTATCTTGTTGCTGGTGGCTTTTTGAGCGTCCTCCTGTCTTTGTTTTCTGGAAATTTCCGAAGAGCATGCACATCATGATCTTAGGCTGAAAACTCCACTTGTGAAAGGTATTAAAAATGCATGTTGTTCAGCAAGTAGCTGTTGAATTTAAAATTGGAATATCTCGTTTTGTCCACAATTTATTGCTCTTTAAAATGCGCCTGATTTGACTGAAATTCCTCATGAATTTCTCAAGTGAAAAGGCTTAACACAATAGAAAAACCATTCGCATTGTTTTGGACATCTGCATGCCTTTACCCCTGTCACTATCAAAGAGTTTCTGCTGGGAATTTGATGTTCTGAGATTAAAAGAACTTTGAAGATGATGATTTGCAAAATTTGTTCTAAGCACGATACATTTTCTGAGCAATTGGTGCGAATTTATGACGTTGCCTTTTCAGGCTCTTCTTCTATGGAATTCGAGAGGAATTGTAGTCAATTCAGGTGCACATGAAAGTGCTTAAAATTGTTCACAAAACGAGCTATTCTGATTTTTAATTAGACATCTTTTCGCTGAATAAAATGCGTTTTTAATTGAATACCTTTAGATAAGCCAGTGTTTCTGCTCTCGAGGCAGATAAAACCCTGATTATCAAGTTCTTCGAAAAATATTCAGAAAAAAATGCTCAATCAGGTTAAATAATGCCTATACTGTAACGTAAGCCATGAGTTTGATTGACCATGATAAAATGCTTTCGTTTTAGAGAATCATTAAACAATGATTATATATTTACTGTAACAACAGCAAAATTAACTGTTGTTGTTTAGGTAAATATACATGCATAACCATTGTTAAATCATTCTCTAAAAGAAAAGTATTTCCTGATGGTCAATCAAACTCATGGCTTATGTTGGCTTCGTTGGTTTGCATTTAACCTGATTCAGCATTTGTTTTGTGCAAATCTGACCAAAATATCCGTGTCCTGGAAGTCAAAGCCCGGACAAATGGGGCAAAACATTTGTTTTGTATTTTGAAAGTTGTTTTTTGATATTGGCTGTAGTTCCATCTTAAGGCTCCAGAGACTTGAAATGAGTTTTCTGTTTTCAGTCCATTCTTGGAGGATGAAGAGGACCGGCCAAGACCTGGAGCGATGGAATGCCACTGGAGAAGATAGACTTGCTCCGAAATCCTGCAGTCGCACAAGCTTCTGGGTGGACATAAAAGAGTTGGGCTGGAGCGAGTGGATCCTCAGCCCCCAGGGATTCAATTTTCACTACTGCGAAGGTCATTGCAAGAACGGCTTCGAGAGCATCGTGAAAGGAGGATCCGGTCTGGATTACGCCAAGGTGCTCAACGCCATGATCGAAAAGCACAAGATCACCAACATCCGGCCCTGTTGCACCGCCGGGAAAAGGTCGCCTCTGACAGTGGTCATCGTCACGGACAAAAACACGGTCAACCGAACCAACATTCCCAATTTCATTGTCGATGAATGTGCTTGCATTGGATTTTCCTAATGGGCTGCAATGCCAACACCAATACCATTGCCAAAGAACAGAAACATTGGGTGATTTGGGTAATGGCCTCTACCACAAGTCCACAATTATCCTTCCTCAGGTCCATGATCGTCCGAATTGGACCATCTCCTGCATCCCTGTTCAGCTGCAGTCTTTGATCTTTGATCTTACAATGAACAGATAATTAATTTAGCGTAAAAAATATGTCGTTTGCAGGCATCATGGTGAAGTTTATTTAAATTGAACTAAATACCAATAAATCACGTCTTTATTGGACGTCAAAGTTCAAAATAATAACTTAAAAACGTGATATCATCATAAATAGACTAAACTTCCTCTCGAATATCCCCTGAAAAATTAATGAAAAAATTGGAAAGAATTGAACAACTTCATTATCATCTTCTGTTTCTTTATAGAGTAAAAACGTATTGCAGCCATCACGGATATCCAGTGTACAGATAATTTTTTTCAATCAATGTAATTTTAATAACGTTTAAAATATGGGAATGTAGTCATAGATGAATAATATCGTTTGGCAGCCACGGCTGTCGTTTCTGTAAATAAATTAGTTAATTTTTTTGTTTGTTTGTGTAAACTACGTTTATCTAATTTTGATATGTCGGGCGTGCATGGAAACCAAGCATCATATCGCATTGCTTATACATTTGTGCTTATTTCACTAATTTTTATGACGTCAGACATCGATATAATCGATGTTTTAACAATGTGCGCCATGAGAAAGATGAATATTTCCATGAAACCTATGAACATAAGTAGTTTAACAAATAGTATTTGAATTGACAATTTTTCAGGAATTTTTCATTTAAAAAAAAACGAATACTGATGAAGAATTTAGTTCAGAAGATGATGTTTAAAATTGCAGTACTTACTGGTAATGTTTTAAATTTATGGTCCACTGGCATACGAAGTGACACTCACAATTCCTCTTCATATGTCGCTGGGTATGTACATTTTCAAGGAAGAAGGATGCATTATTTTTGTTTCTTTTTATAACATTTGAAATGTGCAGACTTTAATGTAGTATCCGAAACTAACGAACACACAAGGATTATTAATTTATTGCGTATAAATCTGTGAAGATCTCTGCACCAATCTTTGGATTTTACATAAAAACTCCAAGAAAATCTGCGCTGTAAATTTGTGCTAGCGATAAACCATACATGTATATAACACCTGATAACAGAATAAAAACAACAGTTTATGTCGGAGTTAAACTACATTTTATCCCCGATTATTTCTTAAACTCACATGTCTATCGAATCCTGCATGTTCATTTCAGGAGTTCCCAATCTTTTTTCTGTATATCAGAATCTGGACTATTATTGGATGAAATGTCCACAATGTGGGCATAATTAGCGGACTAATTTAATCCAATTAAAAAGGAAATTAACTTTCTAAAGTGAAAACGAACTAAAACCAGTACAAAATAACCCTGCTTTGTATTCTAGAATTCCACATTCTAGGATGCGGGATTCTAGAATGTTCCTGTTCTAGAACCCAACTGACATTTTTTTTTAAGAATGGAGCATTAAAGGCCTATTTGCATTAGTTAATTTATAGCGCAAGAAAAACATTAATTAAAACTCCGAAATGAGTTAATGTTTTATTTATCAAGTGTAAACCTAATAACCAGTGCTTTCTACATGCATTTCGATCGAATATTTCACTTTGTTGCAGATAAGCGTTCTCCAGGATTTCAAAATGACCGTCATTTGTAAGTAATTAAAATCCTTTTTGTAAGTGTTGTTTAGCATTTTATACAGTTAGGATGAAATTTCAGGAGCTGGTGACGTTCCAAATGAGCCCGAGATGAATGAAACACGACTAGAGTAAACAGATTGCAAATTGCCAATGATGTGTTCGAATGCAAGTGTTAATAGTCGACATTCACTGATACGTTTAGATGTTCATCTCTTGCATTATGCTCAGCTTTGACCTACATAAATGAACCGTTTGACCTTTGGCTGCGTCCCAACTGAGATGTTGTTTGTTTTCAACCCTTTGAAGTTCGCTGTTCGGGATTTGGTTTCGCAGAAAAAGATCGGGTTCCAATGTGAACTTCATCGAGATACTCTATAAAGCAACCTGAAATCTCCTTTTAAACTACTTTCCATATTTGGATCTTTGGTAAATATTCAAAATAAATCACTCCAATGGGAGAAGTAATCCTCAATACAAGTTGTTCGGATGATGTCATTTTATTTTGTTATTTTCATCTCTAATTTGCCTCAGATTTTTTGTAAAAATATCATTTTATTTCGACACGAAATACCTTGTTATGCCTTCAAGCAAACAAAGATTAGAATAACACTTGATTATTTTAAATCACGAGTTCTAAAAATTCTGTAGTCATTAACTTCAAATCATTTCAAGCAATTCGTCCAAGAATATGAAAATGACCTAAAATTTCAAAAAAAATACGTATCATTTCAGCACAAATGACCTCAAACGAAAAAAATAAGATTTAAATAATGGTTACATTTTAAAATTAGATCTTAGTAATTCAAATTAATTCTCCATAAATTACTTCAAGTTATTGGCATTTAGCTATCGTCCTCTGGCGACATAATTTTAACAGCCTGTTAAATTTAAAAAGAAAAATTACAGTTAAATTTCTTATTAGCCTATATGGTCAAGGTGACCTTGATTATTAGGAATTATTACGAATTAATTTTAAATGCACCAATTATTATACACAATACTTTCTGAACAAAACGACATGAAACGACAAAAAGGCTTATAAACATGCGGGACATTTTCAAATTATATTATTATTAAGTCCTAATAATTCTCCACGTATTACTTCAAATTCTCTGTACCAAGCTATTCTAAAATCAGAAAATGACCTAGGAGTGATGCCATTTGGTGACATCGTTTTAACAACCTTTTTAAAATCCATATTAGGTCAGGAGAATGACCTAAAATTTGCTTATATACATGTAAGAACGTCCCAATTCAACACAAATTGCACTACAAAATGGCTTTAATTTTAGCTCATTTGATCTTTCACCTTATTATCTGTAAACAAGCTATTAATCTAACAATCCCAATTGATTTACTTTCAAGCAGTTTAAAATGACCTTGTTATAAATCAATAGATCGTATTAATTGCGCCTACTAATTCCTTAAATTTGTTTCGAATTTCTTTGATAACGTAATGCAGTGAAAATTACTTTAAATTACAATAAAAATTACAATGATTTTACTTAAATTACAAGGAAAATGTTCATGAAGATTTCTTTAAATTACGAGGAAAAGTTTATTCAAAATTTCTATTAGATTACAAACAAAATTAACCAATATTTCTATGGTTAATTATTGGGAAAGTGATGATGACCATAACGCCTTTCAAAAATGACCTTAAAAGACGTCACAAGGCGAGCGTTTCCCCCACAGGTCATAGAGGTAATCACGAGCAATTTCGACATGTTTTTCAGTCCATGAATGAAACGATTGTTATGAGTAATGTGATCGTCCGAATTGAATTCACAACAACTCAATAACAGCAAAACATGTAATCGGAGTTCTCCACGCACGAAACTGACATCCATTTTTTTAATTTGCATATTTTCTTTCAGTGGCAATCACCCCACGATAATTCCACCACCCATCCTCCTATCCTGATGCTTGACCTCTTTAGGACCTTTTGTGAAGCCTTCACTCACTACGAAATTGCAATTAGTGTTCTGCTCAGTCCACCAATGAGAGCCAGTCCCTTGTTGAGTTTTCACAGAAAAGCTTTGCTCCCTCCCTGCTCATAGATTTGTCCCTGATGAGGGTCGGAGGTCAAAACAGTTTACCAAACAATCTCCGCATTTATTAGCACGATTCCCTGTTGAGGGCGGCAGAAGCGTGTCCCAGGTCCACCATGGAAACGCTGCTGATGCTGATGACCCTGCTGATGGTCGCCCCCGCTTCCGGTTGCACCTCCGACGATGACCCCCACCTGCGGGACCAAGTGACCACCACCACGCGAAGGCCGACGGAGGCCGAAAACCGCATGTACCACACCATTCGCATGCAGATGGTCAAGTCCAGGATGCTCAAGGGACTGGGTCTCAACGATCCCCCTGAGATCCCTCGAGGGGCACCCAGCATCCTCAAAGACGATGTCAGGAGCCTGGCTTTGCCCAACTTCCTGCACATGAAGCACCTGGGTGGCCAAGGGGAGGACCCTCTCAGCCAGCCCTGGCGAAAGTTCAGCAGGGTCATCGTTTTTTCCGAGTTGGGTAAGGAAAATCACAGAAATTTCTCAAATATCAAATGGAAGATTTTCTTGGCATGCAAATTTTCCCCTGTGAAAATTTTAGAACATTTCGAAATCTAGAAGCAGGAGGAAGCCCAAAATTTATTTTTTCCCCGTAGAATTGGTCAGGGTTCCCCCAGACCTGGAAGATATGAAACATTCAGGGAAATTAGGAAGACTAGAAATAGTAAGGGAAAAATCAGGAAATGGTTAGGGAATGGAAATTGGCCTTTGTGTAAATTTTAGAAAATTTAGACATTTAGAAGCATGACCGTCAGAATCATGAACGTCATTGAGGTGCTGTGGAAAATCCCTTTCACTTCCTGTACCCAACATCTGGCAGCACATGTTGCATTCCTTCATCCAAAAAGTTTATTTATTTTTGTTGTAGTTGCGAGACACTTGGAAACAGTTCGGTTCGAGTGCAAATAATGTTGGAAACAGGCAGGGCTTTGCATCTTTGGCTTTATCTTTGTACTTCAGGTTCCCACAGCCCCTGCCACTTGTCCAAAAGCGTCCTGAGGAACTACACCCCCGTGTCCTTTAAGTTGCCTAGCGACCCATCGCTCATTCACCGGGCCATCCTGCAGCTGAAGTTGGGATTCCAGTCGAGGATGAGGGCCTGGGTTTGCCCTTGCACCACCTCTGGACACGTGGCCATCAACGACAGCAACAGCTTGCACCCAGCCTCCGATTTCGGATTAAAAGCAGCCAAGTGCAACCAACTTTCGCTCATGGCCGAAGACAGCGAGCAGGAAGTGTCCAGAAAGTCAGCCAAGAAAGGCTGGAGTTACGTCCGGTTGGAAAACAACTGGAAGCCGTTCGTTTCCAGACCTTCCAGAATGGACAAGCGACTGCTCTTCCTCTTAGACGGGAAGATGAGCATCACGGTCAGGATGAGACCTTCGTTGGTCCTGGAAGTGGAGAAGGACGTCATTCGAACCAATAGTAAGAATGCAAATTTTGCCAAATGATTTACTGCATTTTTTTACTGCATGATTTACCGTATTTTGGTGGCAGATTACCCCTTGAGGGTGAAGAGGGCTGTCCAAGAGTTGGACGAGTGCACCACGATGAGAAAGAACAAGGACACGAAGGACACATCTTCTTGTTGTCGCACAGGATTCTGGGTGGATTTCAAGGAGTTGGGATGGAGCGATTGGATCCTCAGCCCCCCTGGCTTTCACTTTCACTACTGTTTAGGTCATTGCAGAACTGACGTTGGTAGTGTCCTGAAGAGAGGCGCCTTGGACAAGCGAATGTGGACGTGTTGCTTGCCCAGAAAAACGTCACCCCTGAAGCTGGTGCTGGTAGCTGGAAGAAGTACCCTTAACGAAACCCTTATTCCCAATTTCATCGTGGACGATTGCGCTTGCGTTTCCCAGTTCATAAAATAATCGTTGCAACAGAGAACCCGATCTAGTTGTGGTAAAATGAATATTATTACCAAATTGGCATCAGGGTCTTTAAGTTTTATGACTTTTGTTTAATCAACACTCAGGTTAAGGGAATTATCAAACGTGTTTTTAAACAGGAAATTTTATGCCAGAAACATTTATTCGATTGCAAACAATTTCATTTTTATAATAACAATTGCTCAAAACCAATCAAAAAAATATGTTCAAAATAAAACTTTATGAGTGATTTTTAAGGTGCTAAGCAATTGTTTAAATGCAATTAACAATAGTTTACAAATCGATAAGTTCGGTCTAAAATGTGTTAAATATCATTACATTTACTTTTTACATCCTCGAAAAGTCATTGGCTTTACTTTAGTAGATCATTTCATGTAATATAGAACAGCATGCTCATGAAATTTGTTTACCAAATATTCATTAAAATAAATTATCCAAAAAAAAGTCTTTTAAAACTTTAAATGATTTGAAGGGTGCTTCTAAAGAATTCGTTGAGTCATAAGAAAAATGTAATAACCATTCCGTTCGTTATTTGAAGAATCTATTCAACCTTTTTCAAAATAGAATATTTGGTAAATATATATATTTTTCATTATCTTTTTATAAATCGGATGGAAATATGCTGAGGTTATGTGAGTTACACAGTAAAATTTATTTATTACTTGATATTAGTTGTATCACTATCACTTCCACACTTAGTTAGGACATTAAGGTATTTATATGATATTTTAATATTGCGTGAAGTATCATTATTATTATTTCTATAATAAATTTTCATTTTGAAATAGTTTTTTTTTTTAATTCGCCGCCTGCATGGTATCATGGGAAATCTTTTTATGCTGCCAACCTACTTGACCAGAAGTTTTTAAATCTAGTACTTTACTTGCGTTTATGTAACTTTACCTAAACAAAACGTAAAATTATTAATTTAGCAATATTAAGAGGCCGAAATACTCTTAAAATATATAATAAGCTTTTATTTTGCTTCATTCTTTTTGCTATTCATGTGGAATTCTTAATGGGAAATTTATAGAGCAGATAGTTGACAGCATTGCTATCAATCTCTCGTACACTGCTGGTTAGGATTTCGCTTGGAGAGCAGACGATGAGGTTGTTTTCTAAATGTCCGCCATAGTTTCGCGTCCTGCCAAATGATCTGGCGCGATGGTTCGAGTGGAAGACGACGCAGAAATTCCAGGTAATTTGCACGTTGTTACTTCACTGATCGCGTTTGATAAGTTGTCGTGGCATGTTGGCAGTATTTCAAAACAAAAATCCAGTTTGAAACAGCTTGCTGGAACACCGAAATGGAATGCCCGTTCCAAATGGCCTTCTCCCGTTCTATTCTCATGCCCTGATCGATTTCTTATAATGTCAACGCAGGCATTCATTCATTCACATGTCACTTGAATTTTAGACTTACACCGAAATCAATAATTGCAGCGCATGTAGTCCTAAATGCCGGCGTACCATTCCGAACGCCTACCCATTCAAAATTAAATGCGTGGGATGTGTCGTTTTATCGCCCAGTGCTGAGCTGCTTACATCAACATCGAAATCGTTGTTGTTTTCACTTGTTTATTTGAATTGTTTAGTTATTAGTGTCAAGTTTGTCTACTGGTCATCAGTACTGGTCTAGTCCACACATACATGAAAAACCCTGTAAGACCCTTTAAAAAACCTCGTAAGTCCGATTTGTTAGTATTTTGATATTTACGTGTTTTCTGGATAAAAAAAATCGAAACCACAAAAGATAATTGAAAACGTATAGTTTCTTTCTAATAATCATGCCGTCTTAAAATGTATGTAACCTTCTTGCTAATATAGAAATAAGGTCATTTTTATTTGCGTTCTTCCAAATCAAAATATTTATCAAACATTCTGTGACAGTTTTGTGGGTTTCCTGAAAAAAATCATTTTTTTTTTGTACTTTCGAGGGTTTGAAAGAAAGCTGCGATTATCAAGAGATGCCTTTTCTGTTTTTAACTTTGCTTTTAGGGTTTAGCGGAATCATGTAGTCCTAGATTTTAATTCTTCTGCCTTGAATGCATAATATAGCATCACACTTGACATGTTTGTTATAATGGCTTTATAAATATTTTTTGCGCCCACTGGTTGTGGGCGTTACTTCTATTTGTTTTCATTGAAGCCTACTTTGGTTTTAAAATGAAAACAAATTTTGCCAAAGATTGCTTTCCCTTTTATCTCGATAATTGGGACGAACAATTAAGCTACAGGGGAAAAAATGTGGGGTTCTCCTTAATTGTGAGTATAAAAGATTAAAGCGAAATTGTGCACACACAAAAGAAAACGCGGTTTAATTTGATCACTAGTTATTAAAAGAATTCTTTCAAGTAAACGATTCTTTCAAGTTGTATTACTATATTTAAGAAACTAATTTTATTTCTTAAATTTGATATATTTTACGTATTATATATCTTTACACGGTGTAATGAGCAACTGAAACCTGCTTTTCAAAACATTCCAGCATTTTTTTTAACTGTCTAAAAATAGCAGAAAATTGTAATTGTTATTTGAACTTGATTTTAAAAAAATTACAGAAGTAATACTTATATGAAAATAAATTTGACATTAACATGTTCTCAAAGTTGGCGATATAATTATCAGCATTGATTTTTTGTCTTTATCTGTGAATATAGAGTCTGGTGCCGTTTTCACTTTCGGAAAAAGCAAGTTCTCGGATAACGTGCCAAGCAAATTTTGGATCCGTAATGATGCCATTGTGCAAGTGGCGTGCGGGGACGAGCACAGTATCATCGTTACAGGTACTCGCAGTTGTCAGTTTGTGTGAAATATTGATGGCAATCGTCGGATTAGTGTCACGACAGCTCCTCGTTTGAGGGCAACCGCTGTTGTCTGAAACGTATTATTCGCAAAACTAATCCACTTAGGTGCCTTTCTGCATTATTAATTGATGGACTGACGAGCTATTACGGATGATATGGGTGTCCGTTATTGGAAGTGGTACACATGTGTTCTGCTTTTTTTTGTGCTCCACTTTGTATGTGATGGATCTATAATAATTTTTAAAAGCAGAGATCGATCACCTACACCCGGGGTGGGCAACCCTTTTTGGCGAATATCGTGTTTTTGTAAGACGTCCATCTAATTCAAGACATTAAAAAAATAATTTGTGTGTCTATTTTTTTGTTATGCAAATTGCTGACTAAAACACACTGCTATCAATACTTCTAGAATATCTTTACCCTTTATGGTTAATTTAATTAATAATTTTTAACAAATTTTGTAGAGAAGTATAGACTGAAATCATTAATTTTTCACCACAGACGCTCACTTAATTATTATGAACTACGTGTATTAATCAGCAGATTTAAAAAAAATTGTAATTTTTTGTGAAATGATTTGTAATTATAATTTTTTAAAGCAAATTTCGCCTGCTTGTATGCTGCATTTAAATGATAACTTTTAGTAAATTTTGTAGAGAAATATAAGCTAAAATCCTTAATTTCTGATTATTTTTAAAAACATGTACCCCACATGCTCCATACATTTATCGACATATTTTTAAAGCAAATATGGAATAAATTAATAATTTTTAATTTTTATTATGAATTTCGGATATACAGCATTCCCAAATAACAACATTAAAAAACACAAAAATGTCTTCATAATGAAGATGCTGCCGTTACGCACTGATGATGAGGCCTGGTGGACTTTCATGGTTTTATGTGGTAGCAGAGGGCAAAAATCTAGGAACAAAAAAAGGAAAAAAGTTTTAAAAGTATTGGCATTTGCCATAATTGTGAATACTCTTAAAATCTCTTAAAAATACGTGGCTCATGTGTGAAATTTAGCTAAAAGTCTGCAAGACATTTGAAGTATGCAATTATTCAAAAATGATGCAAAAATCTGGTGATATCTTCCAGACATAGCATGAACTCATGATGAGTAACTCGTTTCGATGAAAGACGTCCTCTTATAAATATTTTACTTATGCAGAAAATGGTCGCTGTTATGTCTTTGGGAGCAACAATTTTGGTCAACTCGGACTGGGTCACACCAAAAACATGACCAAACCAACTTGTATTAAAGGTGACTTTCGTGATCGATATGCTGTGCCGTCGAATCGTGCTATTGCACATAGTTTTCAGCTGCTTTATCTTATTTATTTTTTCAATTGCTGTTCAGCTTTAAAACAGGAGAAAGTTTTATGCGCGGCCGGAGGTAGATCTCACAGCTTAGTAGCAACTGGTTTGTATTTTGATCTTCGTGTTTGTGAGTTATGGATTTTTCTGAAACTTACTCCACGACCAAAAAAAAAAGATTTACGGAAGTAAATTTGGAATTATTTTCATTTACGGTTTGCGATAATTCAAAATATGAAATATTGGTAATAAAATTGTGATTAGTTGTTTGGTTTACTTAAAAAGGTTGTCTTTTTATCTTATCACAGAATTTATAGAGATCTACAAGCACAGTTTTTCCCAGATCTGTTTTATATATTTCCTGTAACTTCTAATTGATAGTCATGGGTACTTATAAAGAAATATTGTGACGCATATTCTTGCTTGGTCGCTGGGTAAAGTTAAAACATCGCCTTTCTCCGAACTGCTTATCAATTGAAATTGTGTTTCTGTATATTTTTCAAAGAATCCGGTGCTATTTACACTTTCGGTGCTAATAGCGAGGGGCAGCTTGGGTTAGGCGATAATACGGAGCGCACTCAGCCGACTGTCATCAGCAGCATCGAAGAGCAGGTGAAAATGGTGACCGCCGGAAGTTATCACTCAGCTGTTGTCACAGGTCAGTAATTGGTACTGTCTGGAAACTGTCATCGCGCAATGCCATTCATTTCGGCATCACATCGCATGTCACATTTATTTTTTTGGAGATTATTTGCAATGCACATGTATATCTGTATCTATTTTGAATAATTTCTTTTCTCGATGTTATTTGAAAACAAGCAAACTCGATAGTTGAATGAAATAATTCCAAATTGCACAAATCAATGTTAAATTATGTCATTATATTTCATTAGGTATCATTTGTATCCAGAACATGATTTTTTTTTTAAATTGCAGATTTAGAGCTCATGCGTCCATGATTATGCTAATCAAAAATTTTTTATTTTTATTATTATTATTTTAATGTTATCTTCAAAATCTAAGATTGCTTTCTTTTAATTAAATCCGATGGGAAAATTAATCAAATCTCAAATCATTAAGATGGTGTGAAAGGATTGAATGTTAGATGACATATGTTTTCAAAAAATATGTACTATAACTATGTACTATGTTTAATTCAACTTTGAATGAACTTACTGGAAGGCTAAGAAGCGCTTAGCTCTTGTTCTCGTTATTGGCAATTCGTGCACATTTTCCAAACATAAATAATGAAAGAGTCAATGCGCTGATTATGTTACTATTGTCCCATGTGTAGCTTCTGGGAAGCTGTTCATCTTTGGCAGTAATTCTGAAGGTCAGCTGGGGTTAGACGACATCAAAAGCGTCGCCACACCGACTGAGTTGCAGTTGGCCGTAAACATCACGTGGGCAGCCTGCGGTTATTACCACACTGCAGTTGTAGGAGGTGAGAACGCGAGTGTTACGCATTCCTCTGTGTGACGATCAAAACAAGCATCACGTTATCTCGTGTCGTCAACACTTCCCCTTATTCGTTCAGTTCTATTCTGAATCTTTGTTCGCTTCTGGGAACGGGATGAACGTTGTTTTTCATAGTGGTCTCGATACCTGGAATCTGACAAATTTCCCGCCTTTGTTTTTGACATACGTACCAAACAAGTGATGTTTTTCATCGAACTTTTCTTTGAAGTAGCGGATGTTATTATTATCCTGTTATGCTTTTCATAATACATGTACGCCATTCAAAATTGCCACACTCCATCTAGCCCTGAAAAACATCCTTGAAATCATCACGACATTTCTCTTTCAATGAGTTGTGTCGAAATCTAAATCGTATTTTCAGAACTTGACTTACATTTTTCTCGGTGTTCAATTTAACTAATGCACTTGTTCATTTAGCCTAAAAAGGAATTAATATTATCTGCTTGTGCTAAATTTTATGAGAAACTATATCCTTTCAAATATATTTTTAATGGCTGGATAACTCTGATTTCTTTAGTAATTTTTCTGAAATAGTTTGAGTGACAAATGTAATCAATCCCTGCCAATTAATGATTACGGTAGTCGCATTTTTATTGCTACCGGAGCAAGAGTGAGAAGAAGAGTTTTGTTAACATTTTCAGTTGGTTAAACTAGATCAACCGTGTTTTTTTTTTTCAATGATGAAAGTGAATTTTGTTAATATTTTCAGATGGAAAATTATTCCTGTTCGGCGAAAAGGAAGGAGGGAAGCTCGGTCTGCTCGACAAGCAGCTCCAGAAAAAGACCAACCGGCCGCAGTGCATATTTTCGATCACGGAAAAAGTATCCACTGTGTCTTGTGGCGGTAACCACACTGCGGCTTTAACAGGTATTCGTAATAATCTGAACCATTTTGTGGTAGTGCATTGCAAACATTTGTAATATTCTCGTAAAAGAGTGTGGGAAGCTGTACACCTTTGGCTCGGGCATCAATGGTCAGCTGGCCCTCGGGACAATGATCATGGAAACCGGAGCTCCCTCGCTGGTCGGAGCTCTCGAAGGGCAAAAAGTGACCAGCGTGTCGTGCGGCGAAAGTCATACGGCCATCATTACGGGTATTGGATTTAAAAAGCTGTCATTGACATGATATTGTGGCAAGGTGCTAAAAGTTGATTTTGTTGATAGAGCGCGGGCGACTGTACACTTGCGGCGATGGACGGCACGGGAAGCTGGCATTGGGAAACGACAATTTTTCAAATCAGTTCAATCCGGCTTACGTGAAGAAATTTGCCGGCTTTTTCGTGCAAAAGGTAAACGTCTTCTTGAACTCATAAATTTCATTCGCGCAACTGGTTTTTTAAAATTTATTGCGCATTTGAGGTAAATCTAGCTAATACTCAAAATTATCAATGGAATTTACAAAAAGTTCAAGGCTGACACGGGTATAAAATAATTATGCCCGTTCATAGTTCAATATGTTCCAATATTATTCCATATAAATTAGATTATTAATAAAAATTCAAGTTTAGACAAGATTGTTGACGGTTATTTCACGGCTTCTTATATTTTCTAAAATGAAATTTCTATAATTTTTCACGTGAAAAAATATTACTCGCAACATGAGTGCATTTTTCCAAAGGTCTTTTGTTGTTGAATGCTGCACAATCTGGAAAAATCGCCTCAAATTGTAGGTTATACACCAACATCAAACATTATAACTATTTTAAAGTATTAATGCTGGTTAATTTGGCCCAGGTGTCGTGCGGAGGCTGCCACATGCTGGTGCTGGCGTCCAAACTCTCGGATAACGATTTCGACAACGAAAGCGCGGGCGAAGGTGTAAACGAAACTCAAGACAACGTCGAACTTGGACTTACTGCCCGCAACAGGAGGCGACAAAAGGAGCTGATTAACCAAAGGGTTAGTTGATGATTGTTTTCTGTTAAAAAGAGTATACTAAAATAACTTTCCATGGAACAAACATTGATAAAAACATTATTTCAGCCACTTCCAAATATCGATCCTTCGTTAACGCTGGACCGGGATGCCATCTTAGATTCGATCGGCAAGGCAGGTTGGTAGACCTGAAATGCGCTTTTTACGAAATATTCCTTGAAAACACGAATTGAAACTAACTAAAAAATGTAGACGACCATCAAGAGAAACTGAACGATTTGAAGCAACTGGAAAAGCAACTGGCAGAAATGGACAAGAATTTCGACAATATGGATGTCTCAAATGCAGACGACGACGTGGATTCCGTGATGTCTGAAGTTTCACAGTTTAATAAGGTTCGTATTTCCATAAGAGGGAATATCACAGGCGTAATTAATATGTGATAAACAGATGAAATAAGATCAATATTTAGATCTCTTAGCAGTGATCGTTACCATTGCTGAATAAATGTGCATTTACAGTTTGATTTCGCATTTCTATAAATTTGCTCACGTAATTATGTGATGGCGATTGTGTCGATTAGACATTTTCTTTTTATATTTCGTATTACGTTTTCTTTTTACGTATCATCTGCTGTCTTGCGTAAACAGTTAGAATGTTAGAAGTCTTAATTATTAGTTTTTTCTTCTCCTACATTAGACCCACGAACTCGGCCAAGTCGGCAAAAACAACAGCGACTTGGTTCCCGTGAAAACGTCCGCGACTCCGACTCTCAATGTCGACAAACTGCGAGAGAGCGAAAACCGTGCAAAAGTAAACGTCGTGACCGTTTCAAACGCGAATTCGGCGAACAAAGACATAAGGAGTCAAAAGGAAGAATCGGAGGAAGAAGATGAAAGTGAAGAAAGCGACGAAGACGAGGAGGAGGAAGGCGAGGAAAAGGCAGACAGCATTTCGGCAGCAGAAACCACGAACAAAGAGGAAGCCAAGAGCGAGAATCCGGCAGCCGAAAACGAGGGCGGGAAATCGGCCGAAGGAAGCGACAAACCTGTTGCGAAAAAAGGTAGAAACGTCTTTCTTGGATCCGTAATTGCTCATCGAAATGTAGATGCTCACTGTTGCGTTACGGTGTCCACCTAGAATCGTTCTTGAAAAAAATGTTCAGCTTCAAAAAGCGGAAGGCGAAATCCAAACCGGAAGTCATCGTCAGCCAAGATAAGACAGCCGAGGTTAAAAGCGTTGAAGTTGAAGCCGATGCCAAGACGACGTCGGTTACGGCACTCGAACCACCGGTGCCCGACGATAACGTCGAAAGTAATGCGAACAATAAAGAAGAACCGAAAGGTAACATATTTGTTCAAGTTGGTCATAAATTGAAAACTGCATATAATAAGTCGAAAATATTTCTGCGATTTATTCATAGCGAAGAACGATTAATGCATTAGGCATAAGAAATTTCTGAATAATATATCTTGATATGAATATAAAATATGATGTGAAGGACTCGATTGTTGTCCAGTAGCAGATCAAATTAAAATGTCGTGTTGTGGTTTTATATATTTTTTTTTAAAAATACTGTCTCATGTTCGCTTTTGTCTTGGTGTGTCTTGCAGGTATTGCCGAGAGCGAAAAACTCGAGGAAAGCGAGGCGAAGCCCGAGGTGGAAGGGGCTCCCAACAAGAAACCCGAGAGCGCGAAATCCGTGAAAGAAAAATCAAGAGGTGGCGCAAGTCAGCCTGTAAGTATCTGGGCGAGGGTAGTGCAAATAATGGTGGGTTAAATGTTTCTTTTCAAACGGAAATTTTACTTACTTTAAAGCCTCTGTTAGTTATAATGTAAAAAATGACGAAATTTATAGCTAATATTTTCGGCTTTGCATTGTATATTCAGGCATAAGTTTTCTAAAAAAATATTCCCAAGTCCACTCGAAACAGGTTTTTAAAAAAATTAACATGGGTAAAAGTTATTCCTGCCTTATATCAGCAAATTCTCGGCTTTGTTTTCATCCGCCGATTGTGACAGTTTCCTAAAAAAAATGAAAACTTTGGCAGAATTGCGAAAAAAACCCGTAAAACATTTTGGCCGAAAATCAGTAGATCGTGATATGTGTAAATGGTAATTCTTACCGTTTCTTCATTTCAGTCGAAAGCCTGTAACATAATTTAGCTGCTACCGGATGGATTCGTTAGCGTGCACTCGACACACATCGCACTCACTTTTCCTCCGGAAGCCGATCACTTTCAGGTGACAGCCAATCAATGCTCATTCCTTGGGGTCGGTCGCATTTGCAGTCGGCACAGCCGCACGCACACGTCGTGCACATTCCGTGGTGCTTTTTTTAAAAAAAATAATCAAAAATTAGGATTTGAGATCTCTTTGTCGAGAGATCACTCGAAACCGGTTCACACCTAGTACCGTACTGCATTTAATATCCAAATCTCGTATTTATTTTCGTCGTTGTATTTTGGAGCGACGAGACCAAACGGTGCCTTTCTCGATCTCTTTCGTGGTGCAAAAATCAAAAGTAATGAAATGTGATACCGTGCTCGAAACGGGGCCTTCTTAGCCTTGTTACCGTGTTTTTAGAACTTTTTAAAAAGGTGCTCTTCGTGATGCATGGTCCTCGAAGTGCCTTTCTATCGATTTGAAATCCGTCCATCGTGAAATTACGAACTCGGGTTCATTTTTTACCCCCGAGAATCTCCTCAGAAATGGTTTAAGAATCCTAATCGACACGCAGTTAATTGTGTTCTTCAATGCACATCCCTGGTGATCTGACAGATGTTTTACCTTTCAGACGATTTCGTTTGAAGCTAGTCACGCAGCTGTTTTATTTCGATAGCCATATTTTTTAGCCTATCAACTGATATTTGTTGAAGCAAAAAAATGCCGAGTTTTATACCACATTACGCAAGTTCAGGTTTATTTCTAGGTCTTTATCAGCTTGAAATAATTCCTGACAAGATTTTTCTTAATTTTCTTTCGTTACGAAGTTTTCTTCATTCTAAATTTTAAAGATTTTTAAAACGTTAAATAAGAATGTATTCTTGGTGGTATTCGATTTTGGGGATAGGAATTTTGTCAGCAATTATTGTTTGGACTGGAAGGTCGCGAACGCAGAGCAAAACCTCTTTCGAAAAAATGTTTTACACGACCGAAATCGGATGCAGTTAATAAACTTTGTTGGATGTTAAATGGCTGCACAAATTGATCACAACGACGTGCCTTGTTACTAGTGCAATCCGTATTTTCCATAGCTCTATAAATTATATTATGTAAATTTCAAATAAACAGTTGTATAGGAAAATGTACAATTTTTAATTCCGTGTATACAATTCTGATTAAGGCTTCTTGCCCTTGTCGCTTTCGTCGATGACGTACTGTAACAATTCGGTCAGGTTTTTAAACTCCGTCCGTCCCTGCGGTTCGTTTCTGGGGATCCTCGGCATGATGCCTTGCATTTTTTCTCTGAATTCTCGCAGCTGCAAGAAAGGAGAAAATTTCGTTAGTTGCACGATCGTCCAGCGACGCATTAACGCAAAGATAATCCAACTTGCATCTTTAACGCCCATCGACTTCCACACGAGGAAGCAAAACAAGCCGAATCCGGAGATGGAATATAAAGTCCCCCGGCCGAGGGCCCGTAGCGCGAGGGAGCCTCCGCTCTCAGGAAGCTCTTTGGACGGTATCAGTCCCTGGAAAGAAAACGTAAAGTCAATATGTGCGGGATATATCCACGAGTGTAAGGTCCAAATGGTTTGGTTTGCATCAAATAGTTATTTGTAAAATATATACAGTACGTGCCCTCAAAAGTAATTTTGATACCCATGTTACATTTCCTTTACTACGTTTTTCTCAGACTACTCCGTGTCTAATTTCACTGACAATTACAGATTTCCCAAGCTTTCCAGGTCTGGGGCAACCCTGTCTGAGTTAAGAGTGAGTACAGAATGAAATCAAACCTTAGTAAATAAAGTTGGGTCCTTTTTCTTGGCCATGGCCAAGGTCAGGCCAAAACCAAAGAGTACTGACGCTCCAGTGACTGTGGCAAGAAATACTCCGCCTGAAAAACACCCATCAGACGTTTACGTCGCAGCTGATTGGGCTGGCGATCGATCTTCGGATACCAATAATCATGCCAAACCTTTTAAATAGTGCCATTTGTCGTTTTCGGTGCGGGAAATGCTGGTCTCAAAGGAGATTTCTTCATTCACCAAGGGCGATTCGCCCGCCATCTTGATTTGAAAAGCTGCACCTTGGATTACGCCTTTTTCATTTAGAGCTTTGAAATTGGCGAATGGGAGGGAATGTGCCGCTCTGCGCTAAGCTTTCTGATAGCGCTTTCTTTGATCATTCCATAAATGTCTCATTCTATGAACAACTGAAGAAGAAGTCGGTCGGATCTTTGCAAGAATGGTTTTGTCCGAAAGTGTTTTATCTCGAAAAAAAGGGAAATCCGGTCAAATTGAAAGTGAATAAATACTCGCGGGAATCGGAGATCGCGAGTGAAGCAAAAAAAGCAGGTTTTATTAACTTTTATTTTACGCCTAGTGTCCCATAATTACGTACGCTGTTATGGAATTCGAAGAATTTTTAGTCAGGTTCGAACATTTTTATGCTCATTTCCGAAATTTCATCGAAATTATTTATTGCATAATGTGAGAGGGTGACAACGCGGTTGTAAACTAAGAAAACAAAACCGCCCAAAGTGAATAGGACTTACGGTGAAAATGCCGAAAGCAAAAATACCGAATTTGAAAAATCCGAAAATAAAAAAGTCGAAATACCTCGAAATCTAGTTTTTGTAAAATTGTAATCCATCTATTCGTTTTATTGTTTTTAATAGAAATTCTAGTTGTAAGTGACGTCATTAAATAAGGTTTTAATGACGTCATTTAGAACTAGAATTTCGATTAGTTTCGAAAAAAGTTCGAAAAAACACTAAAGTATTTGGAACTGTTATCATACTGTATATGATTCACATGATTAGTTTCATTCAAGTAAAGATTTGCCGCAATCCTGAATGACTGCAATCACTGCTTGCTTCGGTGTTTAGCTCCAAAGCCGAATAATAATTGTTATCCGAGGTCAAAATCAAACCAGGCCAGGGATTGTGCAAAATACACGTACTTTTACCCTATATATTGGGTAGCTGAATATTTCTAGAAAATTTGTTAAATTATTGAATAAATGTACTTTAAGAAAACCAATCAAAACAATTTGGAAGGTGGTTGCATTGCAGGAAAAACTGGTTTCAGGTCGCATAACGTTTTTATTTATTTTTTACATTTTATCTTTTCTTATAAGCAAACAGGACATTTTTCAAATAGTAAAAAAATAATGCAGACCAAAAATATATGTATCTACACAATTGAATAATGAAAACCTTATTTACAATAGTGGCACCCCAAGTCCGGACTTGTTCCCGGTTCTCCACCTATTTATGTCAGTGTTGTTTTGGTCACTTTCTTGCTTCAGATATATTTTTTCTTCTGTATCTTTTGAATTTTTTTCTGCAAGTTTGCCTTCTGTTGGTGGTTTCCACCCTTCAGTTTGTCTTTCTGTTCAAATTCTTTTTTCATAAAGCATTAACATTTTTGGTTACTACCCAAAATGAATAATTACATGAATAATTAGTCTAATAATTAGCTATGGGTAAAACATCACCTCGACCACCATGTGTAATGTGGAGTAATCTTGCATGTACGTTTCGCTTTCCTTGGATCCAGGAAAAGCTAAACGTAAGTTTGATTAACATCGATGTCAATCTTCCCTTTTTTGTTTGTAACTGTAGCATCTCTCGGAAGTCGCATTGTTCACGTTATATCTCGTGTAATTACATTTATAATTCGTCTTCTGATTGCACTAGTGCATCGCGTTACGGCCTAGATAGGGCCCTGGAAGATTGCTTGTAAAGTGAAAGACTGTATAACGAAACATGTTTTTACACAAAATGTTTTTATAAAAAAATTATTATAAAATGTGAATTTTTTTATTTTAAACCATTAACCCATTTATTTTAAATTTTAAAACCAATGCTGTATTTTTTACTTGTTTTTAAGACCATTAGTTTTTTAAAAAAATGATTTTGGATATATAATTATGGAAAATGTCTATTGTTTATTTTTTTAAAGAAATGTATTTTTAGATCTCTTCGATTCTTGTCAATCCTGAAATTTTTCTAGAAAATATCACAGTTTCTTATTTATACCTACAGCATCGTAACATTTATGGACATTATTGATTAAAAATTTAAGAGATTAACAAAAAAACGTAATGCAACCCGCAATGCAAGGTAACCCATTTTCAATTTTCCTAATTTTTTTTTAAATTGGTAAAAATAATTGAAGCAATATTAAAATGTGGCAGTAATAACGTTGCGTTATTTATGAACAGCCCCTTTCCGGTCCATGGCCGGAGGTTTAGCGATGGTGCCGCCAGGTGGCGCCACCGGCCCGGCGCGCGCTCACGCGCCGGCGTTCTAGAATTTCCGGCGGAAATGGAAGGCAGAAAAAAGAATACGTTTTTGGGAAGAGTGGAGTGAAGACATGCGTGCTCCTGGTCGCTTTTCGTTATGTTTCCTCTAGGTGGAAAAAGCCTTTTTGCGAGCGGGAGAACCTCTCTGAAAGGCAGCAACATCGGCGGCAGAAGAATCGTGTGGGTGAAGTGGCGTACGTGATCTTTCGCAGCGCGCGGCATGGTAAATAGCCCGGCCGCCTATTCGCGAGTGCTAACTGAGTCCCCGACCAACTCCGCCAGCGATTTGAATCGCGAAATCAAAATGCCTCACATCCAGAGAAAATGGGAAGTGTTTCCCGGACGCAACCGGTTCTGCTGCGACGGCAGGATCATGATGGCCAGGCAGCCGGGGATCTTCTATTTCACCGTCGGCCTCATCGTGCTCACCAGCGGACTCTTCTTCGGATTCGAGTAAGTAGGCCTAACGAGATCCCTGCACGTCTATGTTCGCAGTTTGCACAACCCAGCCCTGAAATCGCATTCTTCGGCATGATATGGTGGAGGTTTGGCCGTTTGGCGTTGCTTTCGAAACTTGCAGGCTGGACTGAACGTCCACCAAACTTGGGCTCGGGTTTTTCCAGCCGTTTCTAGAGCATCCGAGCAGCGCTGACATCGACTTGTCAAAGCTCGGCATGGACTTTGGGTGGTACAAAGGAACTTGGATTTGATGCTTACTTATAAGGGGGAATTGATTTAGCTGCTGTATTCTCCGTATTTGACCGTGTTTCACGAGCCCAAGAAGCCAAGTAGCGACTAAACTTGGCCCTGAAATGATGCCATCCAAGTTGTCAAACAATACCGTGATGGACCCGGGGCGATCGTAGAAAAAAAAACCTGGTTTTGAAATATGATGATCGCTTATAAAGGGGAAATCGAAAGGACCCGTAAGGTCACTTGGTACGTAGTTTTTGCTCTTGACCGTATTTCTCAAGCTCAATAAACCGAGGAGGTACAAAACCTGGTCTGCAATGCTCTTGTGTGCATTGGTGACATCCAACTTATCAAACAATAGTTATCGTACAGAGGAACTTGGTTTGTATGGTTCTCTTATAAGGGGGAAATCTAAATAGCCCCAGTTCTCACCTAGGCCGAAATGCTCGTTTTCAATGGGATACCAGGTCGAGACAGGAGTCTTGTAAGCTGGATCTTCTTGGATTTAAGTGGTATAGTTGTCATATCATGCTCAGTTATGGAAGGAATCTTCAGAATAACCACCAAATTGGTAGAACTTATTCTAATCCACCTGTGGGACTCTGGTCACTCATCTATGTTACGTGTATTGGTTTTAATAACTTAAGTGGGGTACATGGATTTCCTCCCGCTTACCACACGACAAATCTTTGCTGACAGCAGGGTACTGGGCTGAATTAAATGGAATTAAATATTCTGGTCGTGAATGTCGCAGACTCTTCAGGAGAATCCTCTTCAATGCTTTTACCGTGATGTTATCTACTGGCAGCACTTTTTGAACCATGTACATGCGATGAGATATTGAACGTTATTTCCAATTTTCCGCATACTTGGACTGTGCTATCAAGTACGGCGTGTTTCAGAGCTGAACCCAGGTTGTAATCGGGATTTGATAAGTACCAAAACTGTTCTTGTGCAGCAAATTCACTGCAAATTCTTGGCGATGGATCAGTGAAGGCTCTGGGCTCTGTGCGGTCATGTCTCCTGAAAACACTTTTGGGCAGTAACGTCTGTCTGCTGTGTTATTCGATAGAAATTAGCCTCCTGCTGCCTTTTCTTTGTTATGTTAAAGTTTAAAATATCTCCCCAGGGCTCGCGTTTGTAACTCGGCCTTAGGGTTTCGTTAAGAAATGATTGCCGTCTCCTTTTAGCAGGTTTTTATTTCCCTGGAAGAGGAGATTTTGTAGGGAGATTAAAGACGAGAAAATTGGCTGCCGCCCACGAGACTATCGTGGGCGATTTTTAGAGGAAATGTCCGGGATCTTGCACATGTACATTACAGAAACAAGTTCAAACAACAACTGCAGCCTCAGTAGCAGGTGGTGAACGCCTGATGAATTTCCTATATTAATTTCACATCCTTGTTTGTCACATGGCTCTTTCAGTGGCTGACAGTAAGGTACTGACCTCGGTCGGGTTTAATTGTTGGCTAGGGTTCGAGTTATTTTTTATAATTTGAAAATGTCCAGCTTATTTATAAAAATAAATAAATAAATAAATGAGCTTGAACCGTTAGGGAAACTTCCGAAAACGTATTTTTCCTGGACTCGGTGAAATCTCCGAAGAAAGGCTTCAGAGGTTGCAGAAATTCCAGTCTTTAATTGCCATAATCTGAAATGATCAATTGCTAAAAAGTCACATTTATGCATTAATAGGGAATCCTCTAATTCATCGTTTTTTAACATGTGAAACATTTTAACTTGATGAACTACATCAGAAATTGGTTAATTTTGTTTCCATTTTATTCTATAAACATTTTTGTTGATAAAGTCTGGGAGATTTTTTCAAAAAATTGGAGAAGTCAGAGAAGTTTAGAATTAATAAGTAGTTTAATCAACCACATAAAATAGAACTAATTTATTTCAGTTTCTGGCGTCGTCCTATGGTGTGTAAATGTGACGTTATTCGGGATTTATTGATGATGGACACCATCATCAATGTGGAACTGCATTTCTGTTAACTTAGGGCCATATTTTGGAAGAGGATTCCAACAGTATGGATGCTTGAGTCTTGTTTGTTTATGACATTTTCAAATTAAACATTTATTCTGATTCATTAGTAACAGGCTAAGAATGCTGTTGTGTGACATTGGAAAAGATCCTTCAAAAAAGCCTTTCCAGGCAAGGACGCACAGCTGTCAGACAGTGTGATACGTCTCCATGGATTGTTTTTTTTTCCCTCACTTTGTTCTGCGAGGAAAAAACCCGTTGATTCCGCTCAGGTTTTTCACCCTACTGTGTTTTGGGTTGAGCCCAACAACAATTTCGATGAGCTCGCAAAAAACAAAAAAAACAAAAAAAACAATGCGGTTTGCTCAAGATGTGTCGTGACTAATTGGTTGACAGTGGTTGTTGTTGTTGCGGTATCGGTTGCCCTCATTTCCACAAGGGCGTATCTGCCCACTTTTCAATAACACAGTTGCAGCACGTGTACGTTTTTGAAGAGTCCTGGAAAAGCTGTTTAAGCCACCGATGCTTCGAATTGGGCTTCGAAAAATGCTTCGAATACTTATGTTAATTGATAAATTTCCCAAATTTTAATAGCGCAGTTTCAACTTTTAAAATTCTATAAGCATTTTTGATAAAAGTCAGGGACATTTTGCCAATTGCCTGAAAAGTCAGGAAAGTCAAATTTAATTTCGATGGGGGATCCCGTACGCAGTATCCATGATGTATGATCGAGATCATACAATTTTCGTATCATAAAACATTACAAAAACCCTAGCGGACGATTAGTTTTACGCTGGAGAAGATCAATTTGCCAATTATAACAAGTATTTGTTCACAAGTAAATTGTAAACAAGTATTGATTAATTTGACTATTTTTTTCTCTGGCATATCTCAAGATTCTCGACTGAATGTTTTGTGAAGAACGTTACTTGTTGATCAATGTTCAAATAATTACGTGAATCGTTCGCTTTTAGGGGAAGGGTTGACGAAGTGTGAAATGTCCAAAGATTGAGTGCATGGTGTGTTGACGTGTATTGTATGAAACACTTTTTTTATGAACTTTTAATGAACGCGTTTAACGACCAACTTCAAGGGCATCGTGGACATAAAACAGTAAAGTTAAGAAAGCGAAAGCCAAGAACGACACTCCGGGCCAAGTTTTTAAATTGTTTGGCCGACAACAACAACAATGCCCGGTTATAACCGGAAGTTCCCTTGGCGAGCTTATGACGCAGCATTTGAGGTTGTCCTCAAATGCTGAAGGTGAAGGCTGTTGTTGTACTTGTCCTGTTTTAGGGTAAAAAAAAACCAATTCCAGTTTTGTTTTGTAAAATATTAGAAATGAAAGTGTCGATATGGCCTTGACTTCGTGAAGAGCCTCAGGTCGGCAATATTACGTCCAGATCTGAAAACAAAAAGTACTAAAACAAACCATGGTAAATGAGTCGTGATTCGAGGAAGTGGTCAAAACCCGATGAAATACACAGATTCAGGTGTTGTTAACCTTAAGGAATTCCTTATCTCTGACTTCGAGGAGGTTGCTATAAATCACATTTCTGAAGTTTTAGAATTTGGATGGATATACGGAATATTGTTTTCGAGTGTTCCCTTGGACACCCTTGAAAATGTGTTATGTACTTCGGACATAAAATCGGAATAGATCTTTTTGTGGACAATTTAAAGCACTTTCAGACGCATCTGAATTGACTAAAATAGCATTAAAATACAGGGCCGTAAATTTTATACAAATTGTACTGAAAATGCATCGTGCTTCGAAGAAATTAATGCAAAACATCATCAATGCAACTTTTATTTTGCTCTCAGAACACCTAATTCCCTGCAGAAACGCTTTTATAGTGCCAGGGGGAAAGGCATGCAGACGTCCCAAAAAATTGCAAATTGTTTACTGCTGTTTTAAGGCTTTTCACCAGAGAAATTGATGATAAATGTTAATCCAATTAGCTGCATTTTGAAAAGCACTAAATTGTTTACAAAACGAGCTTTTCTGATTTTAATTTAGCTGGATCTACTTTCTGAATTAAATAGACTACATTTCTTTATTAACCTAAAAGTAGGCCTGTTTATTAACTTTGGGGTAATTGGGTTTTATGATTTTTGCCTCATTTTTGCTAGTACGCCTACCTGATAAAAGCCAATTCAAATAAAAATAATTGCCCTTATTAAATTTGATTACTTTATCATTAAATCGTTTCGTCTTGGAAAAGTCGTGGATTTAACACTCGCGAAATCCTTTGAGACGTTTTGAAAACAACCAAAAAATAAACATTTCATTAATAAAGACAAAACGAAAAAATGAAGTTTTAGATTTCTTTGAATTCAAAAGCCTCCTTTGACGTTCCTTTTTTTAATCCAAACACCGTGTGACAGTTATTAAAACGAACAAATTGTAGGCTACCTGCATTGATAAATTGTTGAAAACGCGTTGAAATACACCCTATGATGGGGATAGTCGTTTCAACGTTTTTCATTTGAAAACGAAAAATTTAATTTAATTTTCGCGCTCCCTGTAAACACCTTCGTTCTAAACCTTTAATGTATCCAATCAATATTGATTGTTATTTTTTTTTTCTAAGCAAAATGGCAAATGGATGAGTGAAGGTTAGTCTAATACAATTCTGATTGTTTTTCCTTCGACGTTATCCAACACTAATTAAGAGAATCGATCGATCATTCAGGTCGGACAAAGGTAAAGATTCAGTTCTCTAGTTTCTTGAAACTGTCCATTTGTAAAATGAAAAGATGTATCTTTGTCCAATTCGCCTTTTTTTTCCCCCGCTCCCTATCACCGTTTCTGAGACCTGCGTTCCCGGATTTTTTCGTGAGTCAGAAATGCGCCAGCTCCACCCAAGCCCCGAGAATATTTGGTAGTGAAATAAATCGGTAATTTATAGGTTAAAACCTGACCGCATTGTTGGCGTGTACTCGGGGAGTCCGTCCTGCCGTTGGTCGTCATTTCCTGTTCCCGTCCAGGGTGCCTGCCAGTTATTTGCACTTATACACGTACCGGTATTATTTTAGGTGTTTCCAGCCGCAATCATTATACGGAATTATGAGAGAGAAATAGCCTTTTTCGCCACCTGGATCTTCATCAGTTGATTCCAATGCGACACGCTGGTTAGGCCTATTTTATTCGTGTTCTAGAACGAGAAGATAAAATAAATGAAACGTCGCGTTCTAGAACGCTCGGGGAAAAAAATGGCCGTCTTGAGTTCGATGGATTGAAATCGAGTCTGTATTTTCTTCTGATAAAATCAGAATCGCCCCGCATCTGCAGAAATTGGCAGGGATTTTGACACGATGTCGTTAATTAGGGCAAAGAACTGCTAATTGTGTGCCTTGATCTGTGGCTGGTTAACATGGGATAAACCGACATTGGCCGTGAAGTGTCATTGTTTTAAACTTTAAACATTACCTAACCGTGTGTGCGTGACATGTGCTCATTGAGAGCACTTTTCTGGGAATCTTAACCAGGCCATTTCAGGTAAAGACTTCTATTCTGACCGTATTTTTATTCGCGTACCTTGCCGACCTTGTTATGGCTTCAATCGTACTAGCTTGATTTTTATTTCCTAATTCCGCAACACGCACAAAAAAACAACGTTATCTTCGCTGTTTATCCGTTTGTTTTCTGGAAGTCAGTACTCGTATGTCATATCTGCCCCAGCATGAACGATGCGTGAAATTAAAACAGTTTAAAATCGCTTCAGTGTGATAAAATGTTGATGTTATGTGAAGATATTTCAACAGCTGGCCAGCAATCTGGATTTTTTTTACAGGAGGCAATGACCTATTACAGACACACCGGTGCCGTTTTCCAGTTTCTTTTCAATATGCGATGGAAATAACGTTCTTTTTTTTGTATGTATTTATATCATAAAAAGCTTAGAATTTGGGAGGCCAGACACGAGGGCCGAAACTGGTATTAGGCTTATTTTTGATGTCACCCCTGCACTCGTCAATGAGGATTTGTGACTGATGGTTCCAGTAGCCCGTCACACGGCTATAAACTACTCATGATGGATTAACTTCCTATATAATCATCA
>JAQIXS010001538.1:0-29216 GCA_034700785.1 Rossiulus vilnensis | reverse complement strand
GTAAAATTTCTGACAATTGTGACAAAGGGGTGGGGGGGTGTTTAAAAAGAGGCAAAAAAGTGTGACATTATTTATGGACGGCCCCTAATTGGAACGATGGTTTTAAATACACGTACCTACATTATGACGATATTCAATACAATTAGTTAGTAGTTTTTCAACCTTTGACATTTTTTTTTCTAGGAAAATCGGCCTTATCATTTAAAGCTGCCATAAAACTTTAATCTAGATGCAAAAATAACGCTTATGGAATTAATACCCCGCATAGGTTCGTATTGATCTCTTGCCATCGATTAAATGCGAATTAATATGCTTCACGTCTGGAATGAAAATAATCTAAAGCGAGAATTGATATGAAGCAGGGGAGGGGAAGTTGTGTAATTTAAAGATGAATAGAAAAAGAAAAGAAAGGGCTAAACCAGGGTGGAAAATAGTCCCTTTCGTTTATATCGAAAAAAAGGCGTTTTTTACGCATTTCTTTGGGAAATTTATGCTTAATTAAATTTCAAAATTTAAGGGTGTGTGTTCAAGCTTGGATTGTGAATGATAATATTCATATTTCTGTATTTTGCGAAACAATTCTAAAATACAGAGGTAAGATACAAAAGTCACGAGAGTGCAGTTGAATTTCGGTTATAGCTTTTTCTTTTTCTGTGTACTCGAATATTTCTGAAAATGTTATGAAAAGAGCGGTACAATTATATTATGAAAAAAATAATAAAAATATGACAAATTAATATTTATTATTATTCTTTATCTTAATTTCAATTCATAAGTGAATTTCATATAAAAGCATTTGTTTTTGAAATTAGAATAGAAGATACTGGTTTTTATAATCACCGTCATCTAAATCTATAAAGGGATTCAACAATTCCTCCATCTTTTCATATCGAAAATGTTTGGCTTAAGTTTGTAATATGTAAGGTAGAAATTGCCATTTTGTCGATCTTAGTTTCTCCGAAATATTCATTATACTATAAAAATCAATTACAACCTTAGTATGAAACGAGCGTATATTCATAATAACTTATCAGGATCGATTACTTTTTCATAAGTGCAGCTCCCATGGCTTTAGTAATTATATATGCTACCAGTGCCAACGTTATAAAGCGTTATTTCCTAGAAATAAGTTTTATCATCTGCGATCACATGACGTGCTCAGCAAACTAGAATATAATTTTCCCTGAATAACCATTGTTTTATTGCCCTAAACTAAAATGCGCACTTTTCTTATAGTATCTGATAGCCAAATTTAACAATGGCACTCAGAAAATCTCGCATTTTATTGAGAACTAGCAAGCCGTTAATTTGAAGTACAATTACTATAGTTTCTATTTGCGGGTTTATTGTGGCAATTATCAATCCTGAAGCATGGCACGTTTATAATTTGAAAATTAATCGACCCTGCGACTACTAATCCAAATATTACACAATGAAATAACGCTGGATTAGCAGGCTTGCACAATGTTATTACCACCGCCAATTTCGAAAGAAAAAAATTATCAGGGGCGTAGCATAGCCTGACTTGCACTTTTCCAGAAACAATTGCTCTTCCCACACTCCAGTCAAATCTATAATTTAAAGCTGTAACGTTAAACATATACGTCATAAGATAAATTACAAATTATCAAACCAAGTGATCCATCCATCACAATTGACCAAAGAAACTATCAATAATATTTTAAAAGTATGATCTTCCAAAATATGATTCGCTTAAGATATGATTAACCACTTTATAAATTATTTATAATTATGGAACATGTACGTTGTATATTACAGGGAAATACTAATTTCAAATGGCATCTACAGCAATCATGTTGAAGAGCGTCTTAGCACGATAGACAGCGCAATGGCCTCTTGTTGGCAGAATAAGCAATTAATAACAATGGACCAACGTCCAAATGTCATAATTTACACTATCACTACATGTATATAGGATTACGGTAAATCCTCAACTAATGAAATAATTACTGGTATTTAACATCTGTCGGCTTTTTTGGGCCATTGATTATCATAGTTATGACATTCAGTTTCCTTTTATGACATGCTCAATGTTGCCAAAATGCACAATTAACAGCGCCCCATTTTATGCTGCTCAGTCTAATAAACACTTTCTTGAGTTGGAAATACGGCCCTTAATATTAATATTATTAAAGATATTAAATTACATGGAACAAATAATTACAAAGGTCTTCAATCAGCAAAAAACTAAATGGCTAGGGCCCATTATTTTACACGTTATTACATTGTAGCATATACATGGTTTACCTTATGCAGAGCGAATCCTTGTCCCGGTTTGAAAATATTTAATTAAAAATGAGAAAATTGAGATAAAAACGTCAAGCGGTCATAAAAACATTTCAAATTCCTTTTTAAAAACCGATAAAATCGCACAACATATAAATTCCAGCATTATTTAATATCAATAAACATGGCATTAAATCAGAATATTGTATTGTAAATAAAGCTGCATTGATTTTTTTCTAATGACAGATGAAGATAATGAAAGTTACATCTTGGCCGATGACAAACTGGCTCACAATAAACGGGATTAGTGATATGCCGATTATAAGTAGCGAATGTTTGTATGGATCAGGTTGCACTAACATCGAACAACAATAAACATTTAGCTCGATTACTTATTACGGCACAATTTCGTAACAAGTGGATTGAATTCAAAGTGGACAACGAAAAATGCAAAATCTGGAAACACCAAACTTTCATTCGCCCTTAACTGCCGCTTGAGCACCTCAAGTCCATTTTATTAACCGAGCAAAAAATACACTACCATTGAGCCCAACTTTGCCATGAGTAAACTAAGTCACTGTTAAGGCAATCCGGGAGGGATAGGGGCTGGTACCCGGGATCAAGGGGCTTCAAATCCCTCGACAAAATGAACTTTTGATGGTAGCAAAGAGATCAGGTCTTGAAACAAAAAATAATAACAGAAAAAACTGAAAAAAAGATCGCACGTTCACATTTGTAAAAAGACTACAAATAGCAATTCAGAGTATACATTTATCCATTTGGCTTTCCTGGGGGTAAGGAGGGTAAGAGGATCACGCAATTAAATGAAAGCTCAAATTGACTGTAGGCCCTACTCGTGATTTTTCCATTGGACGCGGTCTATATACATATATTGAGAGGGAAAAGCCTGTAAGGAGCGAGAATGGCAGCAAGTGTTTACCATAGCCTCGAGGTGTGACACCATGCTCCCTATCATCTATTAAAATTCACAAGCCAAAAACGTCCGGTAATCTAGGCAATTTACAGAATCTGCAAAATTGCACAGGTCTTCATTGGTGGTATTCAGAGATTAATAAAAACAGGTTTCAACAATCAATACCACTGGATATCGTTCATTAAAAAACCTGAGAACATCTCTGAAAAATGAAACCTGACTCAACCTGGTCATCAAAATAAACAATTGAATTTCATTCGTACCATTTCTTTTATAAAACAAAAGCTGACAGGTCAACCATTGACCACTCAAGATGCAGATTGCAACAATCTGCAGGTGTTACGTGTATAAAAAGCGCACTAATATAACAATTGGAATGAAACACAAATGCATGCAACATAATGACGCAAGCATAGTCAATAAGAAATCACATTGTTCAATAAAATTGACAAGATGGCCCAATGACATGTTCTACTCAATGCACATCAACGAAAATCGTGCTGATAGTGTATTCCAAACGTTAATTAAACATGTGGTGTCAAAGATTGCATTCTAATCAAATCGGATCTATTCTTCATTCAGATGTGCAATAATTGAATAATTTTTGCTAGACAAATCGGGATAATTCTCGAAAAGGCTGTGCCCTACCAGACAACGGCAACTGGATGCATGGATTGTGAATTTATACATTTATTTTGGATACTGACCAATTAAAAGGCAGATTAACAATACTATTTCAATTATTTCCATTTTTTTTACAATTTTTTCAGAATGAAGTTATTCAAGGTAAAAGTCGCTATTCCTTGAGAAGAATCATGTTTACAAGCAAAACAAACAACCTGTCAGACCTTGTCTGATGGCTTCCCATACATTTTCTCTAGCCTTTTAGAAGTCTATGATTAGGTATAGCATGACAGCAATATGTAGTATTCAAGTTGATCACCTATGTGGCAGTGTGCTTCATGACGTTCTGTAAATTGCCATAACATTTTCTCTGATTGGGAAAAGTATTCACGGCCTTTCAAATTCAGGATTGAGACTAAACCAATCTTGGTTGAGACTAAGTAAAACAAAAAACAGTCGATGAAATGCTTAATTCTGACCAATACAACAACTATCAAAGTCGTTTTTCGAATTATCCAAGTGGTTCATCACTTTGCAGATTCAGAAACCAACAAGTGCCAAAATGGATATATAATCTGCTTTTTTTTTCATTATATTAATATTTTCTAAACCATGAAAATTTTACAATGAAATAAAATTTAATAATAGACATGAAAGTCTAATACTTGCTAGATTTATAGAACGACCAAAAAACAAAATTGATGCAATAAATGGGCATGCCAATTTTAGGACTAAATACATAGTTACCTAACAATTAGTAGAAAAAAAAAGCTGAAAAAAAATCAGCTTATATTGAGCATCAGGCTTACATAGCAACACAAATTACAAACATTTATCTTGGCAATATCTATTTGCAAGAAATTAATAGGCTTCCATCTTGCTAAATGACATATTTCTAGTTTATTGAGCAAGAATGGGCAACATTGTACATATGTCTGATTAAACATACTTGAATTTTGTTTTCCAATGTTTTACAAACAAAAAGTTGGTAATAGATTTAAGCACCTTCAATGACCGACGTATATGAAGAGGTAAAATGAAAAGGGTCCAATCATTACTGTTTTCATCAGTTATGGAAATGCAGAAAAATTAAAGAAATATCTAGTATTTCATTTTAGCGCATTCTGATCAGGCTTTGGACCAGAGTGGAATTCAGCAAGCTTTAAGGCAATTGCAGATTGAAAAATAATAAATTAAAGAAAATAAATGGGTAAATGCAGTGAAATCCATGCACAGAACATTGCCCATCCTGGCTGACAAACCCACAACAGAAAGAAATATGTATAAATACAAGCAAATAAAAATTGCAAAATGTGAAATGGTCAGTATCAATGAGAAGACCCCATTTGTCGCCCTGACGACAGGAACGGTGGAAACTGCGCGATTTTTATCAAAATTTAGAGCACTAGAAGTAGAACTCTATTGAAAACATGCTAGTCTACAACAGGATCAACGACCGACTTGATGGTATGGTTCAATGGGTTGAAAAGGCCCAGCGCCATTCTTGTTGCCAAAACTAGACTCGTCAGCCTCTTCGTCGCTGCAAGCATAGCTGCTTCCATTACTGTTATAGTAGAAGTAATGTTGATTAGAGCCATGTGAATTCAAAGAAGCATACTCTGACGCCGATTTCTTGCATGACCTGAAGAGAGAAAGGCACACATGTCAGGAAGGTAAACATGCTTCCTTTATAGCGATATGTTAATTTCACGAAAATATCAACCAATAACATTTTTATAAGATGCTGGGAAAATTTGACAAACGCTTTAAATTTATTTGAATTGCAAAACTACCCTCCTAAGACGTGCATAAGCACGCAAATAATTATCACATTTTCTTTAATTAATCTTGACATAAAAACGGAAATCAACATACAATTTAAAAACAGACAGAAGAGTTCAACGAGACAGTAGGTTTTAAAATAAATATAACAAATAATTTAAGTTTTGCAAAATAAGTTTAATAACAAAAACACAAATCAGTATTTAAAACGCTAATAAAAGTATGCAATTAGCTATTATGAAATAGAAAATAATCAATTAATTAATTCTACATTCAACAGAACTACATGACCACCACCAGACTTGAAATGACAGACAAACAACATTTTAATATCATAATTCCTAGTCATGCTCTCTTTAAAATACCTTCATTCATTTTTACATAATGCATGCACACACAATCATATTCTGCAAACAATGGTGATAGAAGAAATTAGTGGAGTGATTCAATTAGACACATTTCAGAATTCCAAGACAAAAAATGAGAAAAAAAATTGTTTAAAAAATCAGAGGTGTCAATAAAAGCACGTCTGATAATATATTTTCCATTGTTAACAGAATTGCGTAGAAGTCTGCAGAATAGGGTATTTTTTAAATGCGCTAAAGTCTCCATGATGAATCTCACTTGTTGACATTTGAAATTTACACAAAAACTGACGTTAACTTTAAGGCAAAGCTTACGTTACACAATTTAGTATCAAATGAAGAGGTTGCCGCCATCTGCAGGCCTCCACCGATCTAACTACCACACACCTTGATTATTAAAGGAGCTTGACCTGCATCCTGGATCCCTTGTCAATTTAATTTCTTGAAGAGTAAATATCGATGCAACTATAAAGAGACAAATTAAAAACGTATAGCTGCTTGTTGGAATTGAGAATAAAGGCCAGGTTTAAAAAGAAGTTGCTTACTATCTGGTAATTTATGTATATTTGGACCTAATGACCTGAAATAAGGATGCTTCATGGCATCATCTGCAGGTGTCCGCTTTTTGGCTTCATACTAAAAGGCAAAAAGTCGATTATAAAAAATCGGAATAAATTGCACCATTGATGGTCACGCCTGCATTAAATAGTAAATAGTCATGTGACAGTAATTCAGCGATGTACATGTGTAATTAACAGGAATCCCATCAACAAAAGTTTATATCTTGCCCAATAAGTTAAAGGATGTCTCAAGTAAAAAATGTATTTATTACACATTTACATTAACTAGCCAAAAAGTATCTTACCTTCAGGAACTTGGTAAGGAGATCTATGCCATCACCATCCAATCGTGGAGCTCTATTAATGAGTGGTTCAGGCTCATATGCGGGGAAGCTATAACTTAGAAATTCATCGTAGACAGTAATGCCCGGCCACGTATCATCTGAAGGAGTTCCTAGGGCCTTGAAAATTAAGTGCAACTCATCTTCAACCGTTGAGCCAGGGAAAAGGGGTCGTCCACAAGCCATCTCAAAAAATATACATCCAACACCCCTGAAAGACATTGTTACCACTGTAAATGCATTTCTGTCATAAGCTGTAATCCAAAACGTGTTAAAACACATACCACATATCGATCTGTGTTGAATATTCAGTGGAACCTAACAACACGTCAGGAGGCCTATACCTGTGTAAACAATTAGAAATGTTTATTTTTAAATTATATTAAACAGACCCAGTATAAGACAGTTAAGAGGGCAGCAAAACAACACGAGTAACTTGCCATAACGTAACTACTTCATTTGAATACGTTTTGGTTGGAACAGATTTGGCACGTGCCAGACCTATGAAAGAAACAAAAGAATTAAGAAAAATAAAGAGACGTTGCAGGTTGCTATCTATTATAACTTCATGAATGGTACATACCAAAATCGGCTAATTTTAATTCTCCTTTGTCATTAATGAGCAAATTTTGAGGCTTCAAGTCCCGATGGAGGATACGCCTTTTGTGACAATATGCAAGACCACGAAGTAATTGATATAAAAATAACTGAAAAGAAAACAAAAGCATTTTTAAATAATCAAACCTTAAAGTGCAACTGGTAAAGGGCCTTGAACTGGTGTTAAATAGCTTTATACATAAACGTCAACAGCATTTAGCTGTTATGAGGTGTTACTATACCAATCACATTGAACATTTAGACCATAAAAAGTGTCACTTCAATGTAATACATTTTAAAGTATTTGTTCATTGATACCAACTTCACTTTGATTTCAAGGCAATGCTACAAGGCTAGATTCATATTTTAGTGCGCAGGAAGCTCTTATTTATGTTAATTAAATTTAAAATTGGAAAGTTTATCAATTGCCAGCGAGCAGATTTCTGATTAAGCTCTGAAAGGATAACTAAATGAAGCAATGCATAAAAAATGGATATGAGTCACTATAATACAGATAATAAAATCCTGCTTTCGATTTTATTAAAAAGGAAATCATAAGTATCGGATCCTTAAAACTAGCTCACATGATGTTCAAATCATTCATTCAAAGCTAATGCTTTTTCTATCCAGTTTTTGTTCCCTTTTTCTTTTTCTTATAATTATGGTAGTTAGTGCATTGCAAAATGCAGAATTTTTGTGACCATGCATTATAAATATTTAAATTCAAGAGCTTCATGCAAACTTAAAACACTTCAAAGGTTGTTTTTTAAACTTACCTTAACATTATTCATGCTCAATATACTTCCACAATCATCCATGTATTGCTTTAAATCCTTTTCCTAAAATGAAGGAAGTTCATATTTCAATGCCCAAACATAAAAATAAAAATTTCTGCCGAAATAATCCAAAAATACTTACAAGGTATTCAAAGACTAGTGTTAACGACTTTTCTGTGTGAACTATATCGTGCAGTGTCACTATATTTGCATGCCTCAATTCCTTAAGTAGAGACACTAAAATAAATTTAAAAAACATTTCTCAATAATTTTACTGAAATATTAAAACCAAGTATCATCATGACATACAGTATTCAAAAATGGGGTTCCTTAAAAGATAAAAGCTTACAAGAAAACATGGAGTTTTTTTTCGCAGTTTTGGCAGTCTAGAATAGTTTTCTATCCAGATGCACCCCATGCCGCCTTGACACAAAAACTGGGCGATTTGAGCATGTGATGTTCAGGAAGAACGCAGAACTATATTTTTCTTATTGTGAAATCCAAATATGTTTGCATCCTTGAAGAAGCGCCTTAGAGTGGCAATGAGTTTTAATATTCTGAAAGGTCCTTCCTGTACACTTAACCAAACAAACTGGAAAGGCCATTGAAGCAGAAGTATTTTCCAGCAAAAGTTTAAGAGTTACACACTAGGAATACATTTTTTAAACTCCCTTAAACGCAGACTTGTAAGTTAAAAGGGAGAGCTCAATTAACCTTTACAATGAAACGAACGCCTACTCGCTCATTTCAATGTCATACAAAAAATTAATTAGCACCATAATATCGCAATAAAAAATCATCATTACACATGAAAGAATACCTTCTCTGATTGCTGTACATGGCGCACCTTCCTCGTGCTCTAGCCTGATTTCTTTTAATGCGACCAGGGTTTCAGTAAGTGTACTTTTTCCTTTGAAGACAGTTGCATACGTGCCCTAGGGGAAAATTGAAAACAAATACCAAATAAGCAAGTGCATACTGCCACATGAACGACCAATTCCATATTGAGTTGAAGCGAATCGATATTTGCAGTCAGTCAGAGGGATGTGCCATTTTAAAAGACGTCAGTGGCTAAACAGCACCAAAAAGCACGAGGTCTCCAGTAGGCAGGGCTACGTTTTATTCTATTGTCAATGCAAAGTCCCATTTACGTTCCCAACAGCAGCAGACACTGAATACGAAGTCGGAAGCAGCAGCATGGATGCATATTTTTCGAAACATGCGAATTTTCCGTGTCATAAATTCCCCTGGATCCTAAGCGCGTTACTAACATACAATATTGCAGAACAATTTTATAAACAAACATTCGAAAATCACGACAAGCCGAATGCGTTTAACTTTTCAGATATTCGCTATACCCCGGTATTTCAGAGATCAGACACCCACAGCAGGCGCTACTGCAGAACCATTCAAAAACCAGTTTGATGCAATTTTTGACAAAAACTAACAGGAAGTTAAGCCAGTTCATCGATAGCGTATTCTTTCCAATGTCTGTCATTTCTCATTCGAATTCAGCAGAAATAACAATTCAACGTGACACGCTACAAATTATCCCCGAAATTACACCATAAATATTTATGAGAAATGTTCGGAGCGAACCCTTCCACAACCATCGCGGCAAGGACAAAATGCCCTCACTAGCCTCGGCTTCGTGAAGCTGGGCAGGCGAAATGTAATAAGGTCAAGAGGCAGGCGCCACAATTCATTCAATATTTAGCCACCCCTAGCAGGCCAAAAAAACAAAAATACGGATTGCTGTAAATGGGCTTCCCCAGTAATGAGGCCATCTCGATTTTAACAAGAATCTAAACGTCCATAAAGCACAGGCACATCGCTTCTATTTTTGCAGGGTGCGGGGTGCATGTTATCATCGAAACCAAGAAAAACAACCTAGTCTCTGTTGTAAGTACGCTGTTTATTTGATATTTAAAAAATAACAGGTATAAACCATAAGACCAACTGCCGAGCCAGCAACTGCCCTCAGTCATAAAATGAATTTACTTTACCACTGACCAATACGCAATAATATATCTCGAGGACATTTACGCATTATTATTTCGATATGTGTAAAGCTATGTCAGATTTGCAGCTCGAGGGAACATCACTCCTGCCAATCACCCGACATCTTATAACATTAGCAAATAAACCTAGAAAACTAAGCCAGGATGCCAGCTGACAAATCTGATTGACTAGCTACCTACTCCTAAGATGTTAATGGGGGTCGATCAACCAAAGCTGTGAAAGTGTTTCCACCCAGGAGAAGAAAGGCTTATGCCAACAGGTGTGCAATATGGAAAACAACCAACAATTGTTCCAGGTGGAAAGGGATGATTGTTATGCTTTTTTTCGTCTAACGAAAGAAAGTGCCATGCCTAAATTTCCTGTCAGTCGATAACAAATGTACACCTTTGCCATGTACGCTGTTTCTTTTAGCAGAAACGTCCAAAGCAGATGTCCACCTCAACCTCAATTATCCTCGGAAAAAAAATATTTCCCTATTTTTATACATCTAATTTGTATGCCATTTACAAAATGTCGGCTATTATTGGAAGTTGAGTTAACAGAATAGAACTATAATTACAAAGGCAATAATAGAGCTACAATTTATATGCAAAAAACAACAACAACAATATACTGATATATCATTGTGATTGAAATGCATGACAAAATGGCACTTATTTAGCTAGCAAACATTCATCCATGGAAGCATTAGCACAACTCATGTTTACTTCGAAATTTAAAAATCTTAGCTGTCAGGGTCAAGATTCTCAAATCCATTTGAGGGCAATTGCGTAGGTGACTCATAGCTTGCCTTTTGGAAATGCATATTGGCAACCAGCCAATGGCACGTTGTGCGTCACCCTGTTTAACAACGCCATTTTAGTAGTGATTCAAAAACAAAAAAAACTTATAAGAATTTCCTTCACAATATGCGTGTGGCGGTGATCAGATTCTCGGTTCAATGTTTCAACATTTCTGTCTGGCAAGATTATTCTCGAAAAAATTAAAAATTAATACAAGATACATCTTGCTGTCTGCCTCTGTAGTCAGATGTAAACTGCGATAATGTTACGCAATTCATTCACCTTGCGTGTTATATCCAGTTCCTGTTCGATTACAGCTCTTCCAGCCCAGAAGACAAATTATGTCAGCGGCAAAATGGTTTCGTTCATTGACTTTTTGTAAATCGGAAAAAAATTGAGAAAAGACCACAGCAGCATATTTATTCATACTGCAATTTGAATAAGTTTCAGACCTAGATTATCCAAGGTAGAAAACGCTTGTTTGGGGAGCTGGACGCCATCACAGAAAATAATTTACTTTGTACAATTGATAGCCATGTAAATAGGGTGGAGCAAAAACGTTATCGAAAATCGGAATCAATTCTGAATGATTTGAATTTTAATTAGGCTCTCAAGTTTCAAAAATAACACATCCACACACTTGATTTGGCATCAAAGCGTCTTGAAGTGCAAATCCAAGCTCACGTCTAGCAAAGAGGTTCGCAAACCACACATACCTCCCCCAACTTGTCCAGCTTCGTATAGGTTTCCATTCTACCAAAGCCAATTTCAGACTAGAAAAAAAGATGAACGAAATGCTTCGTTAAACACAATGCAATAATTACAAATGCTAAAACCCCCATTGCTCGGCGTGTACTCACGTAAGACTGTCTCCTGGATGCCCTCGTGAGGGGCTCATCTTCGTTACAGTGCCTGGCTAAATAGCTCTCTGGAAGACGAATATCCGGCGGTAGCGACAACCTCTTGTTGATGTCGTGCTCGCTGAGCCTCCGGTGGTTCTTTGGCCGTAACTTGACTGGGGAGACGATCTCGTCCGACGCTCCTGATGCTTCTTCGCTCTCACCATCCGAGCCAATTCGAGGGTTTTCGTGGACAACACCTTAATAAAAACCAAAGAAATGAAAAGTTAAGTTTATTGCAAAAGTCGACGATAAAATCACTTCGATAACTACGCTGGTAAACGCGATGCAACCGCAATAATTACAATAAAACTTCCCACTGCATTTATAAGCTATCTGATTGGTGAGGCATGGCGTCAGACAACAGACATCGACTAGATATGCGAGAGCGCATTCGAGCATGGAGCATTAAGATAAGGACAGCTCCAGAACAAGAGCAGGAACAGTTTTACGAGGCGCAAAACGCTCCATCGTTTTCCACTTTCTTTTCTTTCACATTTTCATTGAAGAGCACCTCTGACACTTCGAAGCTGATGCCATCGTTTCGCGTATTATATTAGGGGCCGTGCACATATGACATCCGAGTTGTCACCATCGCAAAATTACTTAAAATTCCTCTAGCAGTTCATTAATTTTGAGCGTAACACAAAACGTAGCTTAAAATTCAAAAAACTTAGATCAGATCAATTCCAGCTTTAGGATTCCGCGGGGGGAAAACTGTGAAGGTAACATTTCAATTCAATTTTAACTCCGCACCCTACTCTAGTTTCAAGAAATAATCGGAAAAAGCAGGAATCAAAACTGTCTTTGTAATAGTTAAGCCTGTGATCTAAAATTCTAAACACTTAATCAATCTTGCTATAAGAACGAAAATCTCTACTTCGCAAAGTTTGTGCCAAATGCAAACATCTCACATCCAGTATTCTGCGCCGCATTTTATGTGAACGTTCACGCATGTAACAACACTGATTATTAAGCAATTTTTCAAGAAAAGAAAATTCAATGGCATTGAGAGGTATCGTAATAATTTTGTTCTTGAACGTAGAGGGGAGGGGGTAGCACATTAGAACACACGGCCCCTTAGTAGGATGGACGCTTCTGGGTTCGCGATCCACTACAAATATTCGATTTATCAAACAGCCTGGAGTTGTTTTCGATCGTCGTGCTTAAGAAGAGCGAAAAATGCCCGTGGCCGAACATTTCATTCCGACAAGCGCCGCCAATATGACCTGAAAGAAGGAGATCTACCGAGCTCTAACAGGGTGCGGTCGTCGTCCCATTTGTTGCCCACCTCAGCATGCACCGCACAGTGCCATCCATTTTAGAGCAGTTCAAGAATGATCCTTCACCGGTGCCTGATTAAACTAAACCTGTCGCCCCCCACGCATTACGCCAGCCCATCAGAGAGTGGCAGTGGCAACATCTAGCCACCAAGAGCTCTTAAGTGGATTTCCTGCACCCATCGCCGGTGTTCGGCGCAAGAATGGATGAACTGTGTTGCACATTTCAATTAGCTCTTTCAGGCCGCCGCAGGCAACGACGAATTAAAGAGCCAGAACGAAAGTGCGAATCCGCGACGCAGAAATCAATGGAAGATTGAACCCGCGCCGGATAATGGGATTGAAGAACTCCTAGGATGTCACAAAAATTATGAGGCACGGTGTGACGTTCGCGAGGGTTGCCATGCCGACGGCCTGCCTTCCGTTCTGGAGCATTTGGCATCTGGGGAGAAAAAAAGTCCAACGAGCAGTGGTATGAAGCTGTCCAAAGTCGTCGATGCAAACACGACTATTGCCATTTCCGAGGCCAGCCAATAATTATCCTCGCTAAACTTTCGCAATCATCGGGAGGGTCGTCACAAGATTTCCCATTTTACCATGGCGAATTTTTTTTTTAAAGATGTTAGAAGAAAATGTTGGTTGTCAGGAAAACGAGTCAAACTTCATTATCCGAGATATACGCTGCATCAATGAGGGTTGGAACACACAAAAAACTCATCTTTCCAAAAGTCTTATCAATTGCAACATTACACTTTCGAAAGCCATTTCGATTATTTCAGCTCCCTTACATCCTATTACCAACTAAAATAACTACGGGTTTGGATCAATGGAGCATCGCATGGGCGTTCGTACAGTGCCTCAGAGAGCAGATTAGATCTGGGATGGAGAGTATACATGCACTCGGTATTTGGAAATGTATGAAAGCTAATGAATATCAATTGTCACCTCGTGCCTTAACGTCACACGCTATTACTGAAAAATATCGTTATCCTGTACAGGGTGCGCAAACGTTTCTAAGATCCAACAGAAAAAATATATACAACTAATTATTATTTGTGTTCCACGTTTTTGGTCTATCGAATCTGATGAAGAAATAATGAAATGAAGACGACAGAATTGATAATGTTCCCGAAGACGGAATGAACCTGCCTCCCATCAGTGTTCGTCAACCGACCCCGAACAATAGCTAATCTAAATAATGTCATTAGATTATAATTTGTGAGCATCGGACAAAAACGTACTAATGAATGATTAAAAATCATGAGTGATCGGACTAAAGAAAGTCTAGAAGAAAACGTTAGACAATCGTTTCTACATCCTGCATTTATAATTCATCTAACGTACGAATTCGTAAACATGACGAATTGTTTTTATTATACACGTAGTTGTTCATCTACATAGAGCCTCTACTATAGAATGTTTCATAATCTGAAGCTAAGTTAGTTATATTAAGTAAATTATTTTATTTTGGTTCCACGTCTTTTCCTTTTCATCGCGGACGGTATACTTGTATCACATGTACAAAATGCAGATGAAAAAATCTACAAAAATGCTTCCTTAACTACCCACACTGATTTTACTTCTAACAATAGGCAAATCAGAGAACTGCAATTTTCCATCTTTTCAGGGTGTCTAAATACAATTACGACAATCCCCTCCCATTCGTCCACAGTCTATTTTGCTGGCAGCTTTCAGGAATATGGAACGCTTATTTTACACTAGGTTCCAAATATTCTGCTCCCTGACTATTATAGTAGCAATTATGGGACTGTGCCGTTTTTCGCATAATATGTTGGGTTCCTTAAGAGCCAAAAAGGCTGCCCACAACGCAAACAAACTACTCCTATATTTTTACTTCAAACACTTGTTATAATTGTAAAACTTATTTTTGGCGATGCAGACACGCTGCGGCCGCATAGGCAAAATTTATCGACAGACAAATGAAGCTGATAGGTTGAAAATGAATTTGCAAACAGCCGCAAGCTCGTCAGTTTTCGCATTTTCCTAAATCTTCCATCTGGCTGCTGCGTAGTCGCCCATCGTTGGAGCGATAGGGGGGATGTGCGCACGTTGTCGAAACAACACTGGAATGACTGGATGGGTGCAAAGTGGCCAGGTTCCTTTGCGGACAGTGCAGCACCAGTTACCAGTACATGTACGAGCAACAAACAAGGTGGCGAAATGGTGGCACTTGATGAGACCGAGACCGCCAGAAAGGCGAGCGCGAACGTCATCCAGCTCCCCTTAATAATTCAAACACACATAAAATTCCATAAAGTGAATGACAAACATAAAACTATTTTCGTGACTGCGTTTTCCGAAACGCGTAAAAAAAAAAAAAAAAAAAAAAAGACGACAGCCGCAAAGGACTTCCCTTGGAAGCTTTCAGAGCCACAATCTGAAATTGGCAAGAGGGATCATTGGGCACGGTGCCCACTGGAGATGACGTTCGTCCCCGGCTTTTTATAGCGAATTCAACGGCACGATGAGCCACCTCGGGAATCAATGTCGCCGTACATTATGGGGCAAAAATTGAGTTAGTTTGAAAAGGAAGGAGCCGCGGCAGACGCCATCACGGTTTCCGTCTCCGCTTTGCCAATTCATTCCACGGCCGATGAATGACAGAAGGTAGTCCGCGTGTGAATGCCATTGGCTAATTAAATTCATTTCCACACGCGCGTTGGGCACGTCGGTGGTTATTAAATCGGCTACCAAGATTTATGGAATCTCATTTGAATATTCCACCGACTATTGACTGCGCCTCGCGGGGGTCCATTCAGAAGGTTCTGAATGGGGCTTAGACACCACCGCCAGAGCTCGATTCAGGAAGCGTCGGGTACGATAGCAACGTCGACAGGCTCATTTGCAACGAACGGGCTTGAATTCGCTGCGAAAAATGGCCAGGTGGAGAATAGCAGACGGATTTTGTCAAAATTTCTAACTTAATTAAGAAATAGCATCGTGGAATCGCGCGCGTACACAGCCGGTATTACAACTAATTTATTAGGACGTCTATGCTTAACTAAATTTCTTCTCGCCAGTCCGACCTGACAAATGCCGTGTGTCGGTATCCAACTTTTGTTAGCATAGGGATATTCCATAAAGGAGTGAAAGTTTGGAAAAAGTGATTGACAACTGAAAAAATAAATATTATTTTGCTTTACTGTTGACCGTTTCATACGATAGGTAACACTATCAATCCGATGCTTAAAAATAAATTCGAAATAATATGATGCATTTTTCAAATCGGACCGGACAGGAAGGGTCTAAAAATTCATGAACATTTCAGGATGTCCTTTATGGATGAGCCCTAATGCTAATTTGTTCAGCTAAAAATCTGCTTAATCTGATATTCAGCTTAAGTCCTGAGAATAGTAGTTTAGTCTACTGTACTCCGCAATATTGGCAGAACTCCAGATGGCGTCCTACATTTTCGGAGGAAAGCGTACCAGAACTGTCGAAATGACAATAATTGAGGCAGATCTGCAATGGGTCTTGCTAGGTAAACTACAGTCCACATGTTCTGTCCTTTCGTTGTACGACTTTAAATGTGGTGTTTCATTAATTTCTGTACAATCTATCGACCCCCTCATCTTCTCAAGGTGTACATACAAGGCAAATCATCGATTGTTATTTCGCTGCTTAAATGGCTTGTTCTGTGGATCACAGCCTGTACTTTCATTAAGCTTCTTGGTTCGTGAAGAATTAATATGCACGAATGAAAGGAAATACATGACATCGAAGGATATTCGCTTACGTGCGTGGTGCTAATTAAATCGGAATATTGAATGTGGCGTTATCTGAGCGTTTGTGGTTCTTATCTGCATGAAGCAAACATGCTTAATGTTGGGCGATTGAACATTGGTTTCAATGCGGTACAAGTTTAGTCAAGCATCTGTTTCACTGACGTCATGTTCACCGCGTGATCAAGGGCTCAAGAAGCGAAAACAATCAATATTTCGGAAATCCCCAACTTGTAATACATTTCTGGGTGGTAAAACTAATCACTCAAAAAACAGACGCATATATTTCGAGATCACGCAAAGGGTGTGCCAATAAATTGTTAAGGTGCGCCCATTTAATAAGCCTGCAGAATGTCTTAGCAATTGGAAACAAATCGCGAATTTTGGATTTTTTCCACCTTTCATGTTTACAAGGTAAAAATTGTTAGACGCTTTTTAAGTACAAAGAGTTTTCATAAAAAATCCTTTGACATTGTGCAGAACCCTTCTGGTAATCCACTTTCACCATCCCCGGCATTCAAAATTAACATTTTCAATAACACGTGGAAAGTTAAAGAGTAAGCACAGCTTTCTCATAAATAATTAGGACATAACTCAGAATTAAAGCGCCATCAAATCTTTTAAACTACAAGTGCCTACAAAGCTTATAATTAATGCAATAAATAAACAATGAAAAGAGCAACTAAGAAGTGCGTCAGGCGTGCAAGCCAAGAAAACAGAGGCTCCAGAGAGCATTGTTAGACAACAATAATAGGTGATTAATAAAAGCATTTATGCAAAGTTGATTACATAAATTTCATGTATGAATAGCTGAAAATTGGAATATCTTCAATACTGAACCCATATTTCACCATTATCCAAATGTTCGGTAAGCTAATGAGAATGCCAATAATGTAAAAATCACAAGTAACTACTCCATGGCGCAGATTTCATTGGTACGTAGTTTATGTCATTGTAATATGGTGGTACACTTAAAAGCACATGAAATGATGATTACTGGAGCGAATCAGCAGTGGATGATTTATCAACTTGGATTTGTGTGGGCAAGGATGACACGTTGAGTGCTTAGTATATGCAATTCGCGACAGAAACATGGACACATTACGTACCACGAAGAAAATAAATCTGTCAAGCTTCGAAAATTCGAAGCAGGTTATCAATCAAGCCCACGTTCTGGCTACTGCCAATTTCCCAACAAACATATCAGTGATTTAAAATTGTCAACGACATCTACCAATTTCTAATTTTCTATGCTATTACCTAACATGCAAAAGCTTCGTTCATGGAAAGGTAAGTTTCATAGACATGTTTTCACTATTAGAAGGTCACAGCATGGCATCTAAGCAGTATTGTTGCTTAAAAAAAGTGTCGAAATCAACATCGATGCGAAAATGTCTCAACTACTTGAGAATTGCTGGTCCAGGGTAGACACCTTTCTATGATAGTGTTAAGTACTGCTATATCAAGCACAATTACCCTCAGCTTGGGTATCACAAAGGCTATACTATATCTGGCGTTAATTCAATTCACGGTATTGGTAAACCTACAGCTCATACAACAAACATGCAACATTACATTATATTACCTATAGATTTTATGAGATGTTATGGTGTTTTTATTTCATGTAACGCATTTTATAATGTCATAAACTAACCTACACGGTTGTATTTCTTATATTTTTTTTATTATTTATTGTTTTTTTCCTAACGCGAGAGCATATCCATGTTTCAAGTGAATACCACATCATAAGAATATCGGTGAAACGATGCAAGACATTTTATGGCAATATACCCCAAGACTAAAACGTACAAAAATGAAACTATGAAAACCTCGATGAAGCACAATTTAAGTCCTCAAAACTTTCTTTCCCCACATATTGAGTTACTTCACCGAATACGCTACAGCTTGCTTTCAATTGAATTTATGCATCACATAGTGCAGTGTAAAAACCAGTTCGCAGGAAGTTATTTAACGACACCCACGACTATAAACCACACGTTGTATTAAGATACAGAATTGTACATTCATACATGTAAAACCGCGTACCTTTACAAAATATCCTCTTAGGATACTTTCATGACTTTCCACACAAAAATTAGTCAATTTTATATAAATACTACACACCAAATTTCGTCTGAAAACGTCATTGAAAATGAAATCAGTACTAGATTACCAAAACCGATTACTTTTACTGCAGCAAATAGCGAATACTACAGGTTAATCATTTTATGTACAGTACAACGTATCTCATCTAAAGAAACTTTGACCAATACACACGAGTTCATCGAAAGGTACCACTTATTGAACATAGCAAAACGGGTGAAATTTTTCATCTAGCACGAAAGTAAACCGATACAGCATCCAATTCTCTCGGTTTTAGCAAAAGCCATGGGAAATGTTTATAGCAATACGCTAAATGTAACAAAATATATCATGAAAAATGAAACTCGTCACCTGCTGCATTTGCAACTGCAGAGGGAAACAGGAAATAAAATCCTTTTGGGAATTACAGAATCGAGCAACCGAACGATCGATATTTGGATTTTCGTTTCAAATAAATGGAGGCGAGTCTTCATCGCACTTCTGGATTTTAAGCTTCAATATGGTACCGAATGAGGAATATCATTATGCTTCATATATGCTAAAACAAGAGCAACTGCAGAGACGGAATCTTTTGAAGAGAAGACGCCTCGTGGCCTATACACAAGAGCAATGACATTTCAGAGAAGGCGCAGACTTAGGTGAATAGAACGAAATTCTATCGATTTTCCACGTTTTACTAAACGTCTTTCTCCTCGGCAGAAAAACGTGACATTCTGGACCCGATTGCATTCCTATTAGGATTCTCATGACCTCAAGAAAAAGAAAAGTGCCAATGAATGAACTAATGAACCCTTATGGCGGATACTAGATACTTAAGCATTAAAAGCTAGGTAATGAATCACATAGAAATGCACTGCATTATAAAAGGTATATAATATTAGTAATGTTCAATAATGGATATAATTTTAGGCTGAAGAATAGCTGCAATAGGTAGTCGAATAGGTTTAACGGGATGAAGCATGTCCAAATGATGAAGTATACTTTGATGAGGTTGTGAGAGCTTTAAGATCCCCAGAACCAACTAGAAGCTGGAACAACGAAAGTTGAGCCTTATTTAACCCCCAATAAACATCCTAGCAATGGGTTCATTTATGTTTTCGAATATAATTGGAAAGTTTAAGTCGGACATGCGTATACATAATATATAATTGCCTATATATAATTTGACGAATCTGCTTACGAGTGGGTCAAATGTGCAATGTAAATATACATTACGTGTAGATGAGTCCAGTTGGGTGCATTGTCCAGGCATAGGGGTCTAGGATTGGTAATATCTGGGTAAATGCTAGTTATTTGAAGGAAATGTGGCAAGGGTTTAAATAAACACTGAGTTCCTGAGGGAGAAACGCCTGCCATTTGGCAACAACATCGAGACTATTGGATCATTATAAAAACACCTCCAAATGATGCCATAAATCAGCTTATCACGGTGTAGACTTGAAATTATCGATTCCATGGATATTTCGCAGGCGCTAATGAGCTCAATTAGCATACAGATTGCATCCACAAATTTTAATTAAACTACAATGGCCTATAGTTGTTCTTATCTTACGGTAGCGAGGAGAAAAGCTCTAGAATGTTGCGCTCATTTAGCGAATATATTACAGGAAGAGATTGGGGAAGATTTCTAAATCATTTAATAATGAACAGAAGCGTATGCCTTGATACGACTGTATACTTAAGTATAGTTACACAGTTGGAAAAATATCAGATAACAAAATTTAATGAATTACAAAAATATTAATTTACAGGTTATTTAAAAATTATCCAGTCGTGTTTAACAAATGGGCAAATCACTAATTTTTAATGCTTTTGGTGAGCAGCTCAGGCGTTTGTCACAAGTATGACTCGAGTCTCAATAACATACAAACAGATCGGACAACCCGTCAGGCTCATGAATGCGGTTGTAAAGCTGGTCTCGAAATTTACTTTCAGGGATTGATAACATTTCTTTATTTTGAGCATGTGAAGCACATTATTAAACACAAAGCTTAACCTTTCTAAGACCGAGTTCAAATGCAAAATGTCAGCAACACAATGTTAATCTTCTCTTCAATAATTAATTACCTTTCTTTTTCTTTCGATAAAATGAATTTCGCTTCACTAGATAATAGTTTCCATTTGGAGTTTAGTTATTCAGTTCTTCTCAGGTAGCATAGTGTAATTTGAATTCATTATCCGTGTTTTGTCTTTGGAATGTCATCAATCTGTATTTAATAGGAACATTCTCAGCGTAATGAATCTGCATTTCAGTTTCAGATTGCCACAGCACAGTTGCTCTATACTGCATAACGAAGAGGAAGATCCCATCATTTTTCACATAAAATACAGTAACGATTTAAATATCTGCAAATAATTGCCTTATCAGCATCCACTCAGTTTCAAATAAAATAACCAATTGAGATTTTGTTAATTCGTCTTAAATACATGATAGACAATTAGGAATGGCTTCATAAAAGTTATTTCATTATTAATAACTTGCACATAACCCAAATGATGTCATTAATGAAATTAAATTATTAACGTTTCAGGTATTATACAAATATCCTGTTTATTTCTTGAAATCAAACAATCTAGTTATAATAACATTATATAATATTAATTCCCCTTCGAGAAATAATGTGAAATAAGAAACTGGGAAGGATCTTTTGATCAGAATTGCTTGGAACAACCGAACAGGCAAGCTTAGTACCGCGTATTTATCGCGTAATAAAGGGTCAGTACCTAAAGATACGGCAAATACACTACACTAAAGTAAATACACAAGAATTGACTTATGTCTACATTTAGGCGAGGCTTTAAAAAGGGGTAAAATGATTCAGCGAGTTAACAAAACAGTACTTAAAAATTGCAGATGAAGATATTACTATGCAGATCACATTAGTGCCAATGAGTTGGATTCAAATAAAGAAACCGGTTGTAATGCTTTTATTGCAATTCTGCGAGAAACAAAAGAATTGGGCAACGAGGTTACCACGCGCATATGCACGTGCATATATCAGCCACAAATTGTGTTATTCCGTGGGTCAAACCACCTCCTACGTGCCATGCACAGTTCACGGGTCAAGAATAGCACCATCTCGAATTCGGTTTAACATAATTCAGGAAACAGAAACATGTTAACGTTTTATGTAAATGACGGATTATTTGCTGATATGCAAGTGAGTAGTCGTTTCGCAGTTGTACGAGAAAGAACTTAATTTCAAAGGTTTTTACTTTCACAAACAACAAACAAAGTTTTTTTAGCTTTCGAGTTTACTTTTTAATTTTTAAAAGCGAAGAAGATAGATTAATTAATGTTGATACTTTTATATCTCCTAAAACTAGTTTATTTTACTTGAAAAAGTAAATTTGTACAAAAAAAATAAAATTACCAGTCATCTTGGGGGAAAAACCTTTTAGAAATGTCATCTTATGTGTTTTGGTTGGCGCTAGTTTCATTGATTAATTCTTATTAAGTAGCTGACTCTGCAGTGAGATGTCAATAGTCACGCTTTAAAATCTGCAAGCTGTGAGCCTTCATAAACAAAACAGGCAGTTGGGCAAACAGGCGCTATTTACATACTGGAAAATTAAAAATAGTTGAGCCAATAAAACATTTGCCCGTTATATTCAATCTTAAAAACCAGCTAAGATCATCATTAAAACTGCAGTTACCAAGGAAGAACCAAGGATGAAAAAGTTAAGATATATATACAGTATACATGTATATTATACACTAAAAAATAAAAATGGCAATTTGAAAAATCCGTCAAATTAAGAGTTATTTCGAGAACTTGGTAAATTGAGAATTTCTGGCTGAGTGTTAAGTCATTAAAAATCCGACTGCGAGTCAGCACCTACAACATCATTGTTTGTTTACATACATTAAGCCAGCCATACACGAGATAAATAAGCAACTGATATAGGTAAACTAACCGGCTGTACCGGGGTTTACTGAAGAAACTCCCGCTTTCGAAGGACGCATAACGTGTTTTTTTAAGTTTATTTAAGTTATTTTTTTAAATAAACGGGATATTTTTTAAAATTAAAAAAAACATGTCGCAAACCCTATAGTGGACGATCAATTTTACACGGGGACAAATTAATACAACCATTACAAAAAGTATTTGAAGCAAAAATGTGTTAATTTCCTTCAGGGCGTTCATCCTTTTGGCTCAGCCTTAAGCGAGATAACCGTAATACAAAAGATTTAAAGACTTTAGTAAAATTTTATAAATTTGTCACAATCACCCAAAACATTCAGCGAGATTATCTTAACATAAACATAGTTCATAACCATGTTTTGTGAAAGTTCATTCATCTGAAATATTGGTAAACTAGTAAATCAGAAATCTCCATTACATATAAACATATCAAATTCAAAACCTATTCATTATATTAAGGAAAACAAGCTTATCGTGTGAAGCATTAAACACTGTACATGCATATATAGGAGGTCGTTTTGGATACTATTTAATACAGTTTTAAAACAATGAACTAACGAAATAAGCGGGTGTATCACGACTTCCAAGAATTCATTCAAAATCTGATACTGACAATGTGAGACATCTTAAGAGCTGTTGCGAGTGCTAACTACACGTGAAACAAATGAGTTTTAAAGATCAATAAATTATTGCATTTAACTTCTTTGAAAGGAGAAAAAAGAGAATTCAAATTAAGTGAACATCGCATTAGGTGCAAAGAAGATGGGTGACTATCTACATGTACACCCGAGGAAGAATCCCAGCCAAAACCAAAGAGCAGGGAAATTAAAGAGAGTACAGTGTATTAATGATTTCATTTACCAGTGTTCCACTTCGAGAATTTCATCAATTTTAATCTGCTAGGTTAGTGACATTTGCTGCAGAAATTAAAGCTCCAACTCAGCGAGAATAACGAAGAGCCATAAACTTAATTACTAAATGACAATGCTTTCGGAGCGTTTAGGGATGTGGAAATACAGGGCTCTGGACTGAAGACAAACGCTATTATCTAATTAATGTCTTGGCCATCGTTACAAAGCTGCGAGGATCAAATAGTGCGACTGCAGAGTAGAGGAAGAAATTTGGCATGTAAACGTAGGCGAGAAATTTAATGGGGAGAACAACATTTTACCGATTTTCTTGAACGTTAATCACACATTGAAAGCGGATATCCAATGTACATGAAATACTCAAGGACGAACTTTCAGGCGTGTTGATGCGTGTTATTATTTCATAGAAATTAGGATTGAAGTGAAGTCAAGTACATAATTATATATACTGACCTAAAAGTATAATAACCACTCTAGCTATTTGGCACTCATTTTCTTCATTAAAATGACGCGCTTTAACTGATGGGCGTTGACTACAAAGCACCATTCTTTTACCAGAGTAGGCTGGAATTGATGACTCTTAAAAGGCTATAGTATAGTCCAATCAGACATTAAATTAATCAATTCCGAGGATTAACCTTGATAAAGTACGTGCTATATGTAGGCCTTCTCATAAATAATGTGTAAATCTCGAGTTTCATTTATAAAGCCTGAATGTTGCACACAGTAACAACGAAGATCAGTTAGACCAAGTTTGATCGCTGTTTTCCATAGAAACCAGAATGCGTCAGAATCGTTAATATGATGAGGCGAAAAGCAACTGTCTGATCGAACAGACACTATCGGCGTCTTGCTATCCCACCCCAGTAGTTTGCAAATTGCCAAGGGGGCCAAAAGCCGGAGACGAGTGATCGAGGTTACAGTAAAATCTTTGTGAGTCATCCGCAAGGTTTTATGTGGGTTATACATGCGCTTGAAAGAGGCGCTGCTTTGTGAATTTCCAGGTGAAATGAGTAACGAGCAGGTGGGCTCTTCCAAATTGCCATGAAGCACAACTGAGAACAAAAAAGCAGTCCTACTTTTTATATCCTAGTCAGATGGGGACATATACCTGAATAATTACCGGTGCACGCAGTATCATGGCTCTAACATTAAGCATCAATTTGCCCACGGGTTTCCCTCGTTCATTTATAAGCCACGTGACACATTGAGGCTATTCGTAATGAATTAAACCCGCACATATTACTATAGATGAATGTCTTTTTTCATTTCATTTTGGTCACTCAGTTCTAATTATGATGAATAATTACCACTGCCATTTCACGTTAAGTCACATTTTATTACCAGAACGGCACATGGAAAATAGAAAGGCATGGCAAGCCATAATTCATAATGATATTTAGTAGACAGTTATGATTTCACCACCTTTTTGCAATACGCATTAAAAATCAGAACGACAATCAATATGAAACCGAATTTGTAACATCAGCTACACAAAATTATTTCAGTGCTTCAAATTATCTTGCCAACACCTGATCAGTAGGCTGCTGGGATGCTTTTAAAAGACGATAATACACTCGTATGATTGGTTTAGAGAAATGTATAGGGTGTCATCGAAATGTATCTTGAAAAGCTTCTGCTGAACTATCGCTGTAAAAAAACTTCCGGTCTAGGGTATCACTTGTGATTATGAATAGAATCCCACAACTACAATTCAAAGCAATGTTCTCATAACAATGTAAGTTAACTCGCAGAATAATTATGCCAACACCCACACCACTGAAGAGGTTCTAATATGTCAATTGCCAAATTTACTAAATCATAAGGGTCAATAAAATACAATTTATAAAGTAGGCAATACCGACAAGCACACAACAGCTTCATGTTGGCCACTTGACAACAGTATAAAAGAAGTTAGGGATGTATTGATTGCAAGGTGGCGTTCGACAAGCAAGCAGTATAGGTCAAAATGTTCAATTTGTCATCTTTACTGAGAACTGGCAACATATGCATAATATAAATGGCAGAGTCCATGAAATTGATTTGGCATTGGAAGGCCATTATGCACTTGCACGTGAGAAAAATCAACAGTACAAGCAATTTGCCATACCCTGTACATGATATTGATTACCTGATACCGCACACCACGCATACAAATTTACTGTAGCTGGGTTGCCAACGGACGCTTGCAAAATATTGATTTCAAATAGACGCCGCTATTTCGGCTGAATAAATGTCAATAGAAGAATTGATCAAAAAGATTACTGACGACATTGGCCGCAGTGCAGTGATAATGATGGCATTATGGTACTAGTAATGCAAACGCGCTTGTCAGCATTTTAAGATGAGCATATTTTCTGTCTTCGTTTGTTGAACAAAACGTGTATGTACAATTATTATATTGGGAGGAGCAAGCGATGACCAATTTTTAGAGGAAACAGGAAAACGTGAACCAGTATAGACATCCATGACATTGACACGCTTGGGTCGTTGTTTACTTGCTTTAGAAGGTGTATAAACAAAACTATCATTAACATGAAACCTTAATCATTAAGAAACTCAAGGGTGGAATATTGAGTACGAGCGTCAGTGTTAAAGAACGAGGAAGATGCAGCATTAAATACGACGTCATCGACTGTTTTGGTAATAGATATTGGCCTACGACAAGCCAACCTCGCAGTACATGTAAACGTGTAAAGTTAATCTACAGTGAGCAAAAATAAATCAATTTATGAGCCACTGGCGTTTTTTGGGGACCGTGTGTTCCCGTCCTAAGACAATCCACTTTGCAACCTGAATTCGCTGATAAAACCTGTTTCAAATCGCCATTGAAGCGATTTTTAAAATCAAATACATGTAGTTGCCAACACATCTAAACAATTTGCTTTATGCCATGCATTTAGGAACGCCACAGCAGTTTACACGTAATATTATGAATTTGAAACCTCGCAGACACTGCGCCCATTAAGACCAACCAACATAAGATGAACAAAAAGGCTATAAACACATCGCGAATTGTTTTAATGCAGAACATCGAAGTGACAGTTATAGTTCATAATCGTTAATTGACTGACTGTTTTACATTCATGAATTCTCAAGTTCTGCGAATCCCAGGATTCAAAATAAAATGATATAAGTTAAGAAAGGATCATTTTGTCCCCTTATAAATAATACTGTTGCCATTATGCTACGAAATATTTATACTGTCTTTCTGGAATTAATAGGCCTACAACTGCTATCCAATTAGCAAGTTTCTAAAACGATTTTTTTCTTTTTTTCTTTTTTAAAGTTCTTCTAAAATTGTAGGCGATAAAGGGAATTGAAGGTGGCTTTGCTACTTAGTGACAAAGTTGAGATTGTGGAGTTCCTGCGCTTGAACCACTAATTCGCATGCACAAAATTGGTGGCGTACCATATGCACAAGTTACAATTTCCTCTGTAATTTGCAGCAACCTTAAAGAACAAATGAAACAGCCATGCGCAGCATGTCTACACTGTGTCCCATATAAGGTATTGTTAAAGGTTTCCAATCAATCCATGAGAATGTGAAGACACTGGCCTGAAAAATATGCATCCCCTCGCCTAAAATTTGGACAGACCTGCCGTAATTGAATCTAAATAGTAATTCCAGCTTATCATAATTGCTGTTTCGATCAAACAATCCTGAATAAGTGGCACACCGAGATCCCTCATATTATGATACTGGACCACGTGAGCAACACGCGCCAAGCGGCTGTTACAAACAGTCTAACATTGAAGGGGGTCTGGTTGCTTTGAATATACATTTCGCATGATTAAGCGCCGTCAAATCAAGGTCAATCTGAAAGACCAGAAATATTTGCGTATGGGATATATTCAGTTTAAGGCGCAAAATCCTTCTCGCACAATCTCGAAATTTACTCAAGTGTTGATTGATAGCGGTTTAGCTGTTAAATTTCTGTAGCGCGCATAGCACTTCGAGTTTTGAGAAAGACCGCATGCTAGTATCGATTTACGTTTTTACTATGATAATCCGAGGATAAAATACACGAGAAAAGTCAACGAAAACCATTTTTTAAACATTAAAGTATCAGAAATCGCTTGCTTGCGCAATAATACTGTATAAGACTAAGTATCGGAGTGGGTGAAACTTGAAACGAGGGCATAATCACTGGCGTAATTAATGGAGTCATTCCCCCAAATCCGTCATTGAATTAAAACTCAAACGGCTGGCTTTCAGTCAGCAGATTATAATAACAAAATGAGCGAATTCAACCTTTTAGATTTATGATGTCCGTCATCGCATTTAATGCGATGCAACGTTAGACAGTTTCAAGCGCGTTATGCCAGCGGCCCTTCAGAATCTTCCATCTAATTTCATAGTCAGCCATTGAAACACAGCTCATTTTTTTGTTTAAACAGCAGTTTATTAAGTGTCGTGTGTCATAATGTACTCGGAAACAAAGACTACTTATTCGAAGGTTTTCCATTTCCTGCCTGGGTGTCGGCCTATCGTCACATCACAAGGAAGTCATAGCAAGACTCAGTCGAGCGGAAGGTCCATGACATTGTAATCATAACATCTATAAATTTAGATAACGAAAAGGTCATACGGATGCGATTCCACCCACGTCATTGTTTTAATAAACGATTTCATTCTAGACTAGCTACATCAGCGTCATCAGGCATTGGCAATGCATTCACCGTATTGCCTTCTGAATGCATCCCAATCACTAATGCATGAAAGTCAAAAGCTGTTATTCTGCAACTCAATTTCTGCATAATGCTAAGCATACTCTACTGCTTTCGATGCATAAAAACCTACGCCTGCGCTTGTTTTTTTGAGTTTGGGCCAATTTATTGAATGCCACAAACCTCAGTTAAATAAACAGCGTAAAAGAATGATGATCTTTCAAATGTACCAAATATTGCATTAATATTGCACCATTACAATCTCACAGAAAGTGGTTGATAAATCGTGCTTCTCTGTAAATTGAAAAATCGATTTGCTAACTTCATGTATGACTGATACGTACAACAATTGTGGATTCAGCAGGCATGAAGAATTCAAATACAAACGCAATTCTGCTGATGAACTCTAGGTATACTAAGTGAATTAAGGCATGAGATTTATTGGTCCTGAAAAAGTAGCAAAGTTTCTCTATTGACGCTAGCGAATGTTCTAATCGTCTTTGTGCTCCTTGAATAATCCATCAACGTGCCTTATAGACCTGAAATGCATTGTTTTTCTTTCTAAAACAATTTCATCAAAATGTTTTCTCTCCCTCCGGGTTTAATAAAAACAGCAATAGCTCGAGAAAGCAGAATGTCTGAGGTCATATGAGCTATTAATACAAGAAAACAGCTCTAGGTAAAATGCGGTCCAC
>JAQIXS010001537.1:0-29223 GCA_034700785.1 Rossiulus vilnensis | reverse complement strand
ACCTAAATATTGTTCCTGCTGATCTGAAAGTCACAAATGATTCTCCTAATCGTGGAAATGTTGTCTTTTTAATCGAGATTTTAGTTAGTTATTTGACGCCAAAACACATGTACTTTAGCGTTTCAAAAAAGTCGAGGTGTTTCTTATTATTTTCTGATTATTTTATTATTTATGAGAAAAAAACTGAATTAATGTTTTCCTTTTATTAATACACTTTACAAAAAGAAATTACAACCTCTAAAATTCCAATCAGTACATTGTACATTATAGTTTTAGTATTTTTTTTCAATCAAAATTCAATGCCGTAACATTCGCAGCATTCGGCATTTCCACCGGGTACAATTTTTGGAGCATTCCCAGGCCAGTGTAAAACTTATTTGCGGCACACAAACTCAATATTTTCTGCATTTCCACGTTTGGACGATTTGGATTCCTGATTTGAGAGATCAGCAGAAATAATATTTATCCAAAAAACAACTTTCGCCATAGGCTAGTTTCATCATTTTAAATGCCTTTTTACAACCTGGACACTTTCGAGCTAGCTTCAAATGTCGGCCCAGTCACATTATGCGGACACTAAGCTGCGACACCGGCATCGGCATCGCCTACAAAATCCGGCGTCCTGACGCTTACAATTATTTATTCTCTTCTCATCTCTCTCATCGAGGATGCAAGCTAGAATATAGAAATGTCATTCCGTATTGGGTCCGGACAGCGCCGCCTATCGGCCATTCCGGTCTCTCCTGCTGCTTGCTGCTCCTCGTACGTGCGTTTCAGGGCTAGCAACAAGCGGCTGGAAGGCCTTGGCCGGCGCGGACCAATCAGCGATCTAGGTCATCCCGAAGCGGGCCAATGGCGTCGCCGCTGAAATCACATGGCATTGTTGTCGTTCGCCGGTTTCGGCTTCAGCAGCAGCTGGCCTCGCTAGAGTCGAAAATGGTGTCGTTGCGCGAGCTCGGAGTGTCGTGTTTTCGGTCCTCGATTTGACAGCTATAGCAGCGGGAGAAGGGGCCGGAGAAAGAGCTTGGCGATCGGTAGGAGACGGCGTGAAATGTCCACCGGACGGAGGCTGGCCAAGCGGTCCATTTTGGGCACCCGCGTGAGCGCACCCGGCCAAGATGGCCGCTACCACTCGGCCATCATCCAGGCGGTGAAGACGTGCGAAGGGGACGGGAGAGGGGAGACCGTGTACGGGGTGCTCTTCGACGAGGGCCGCTCATCAAAGGAGCTGCGGGAGAGCGAGATCATCGGGCCCGGATTCCAGTCGGTCAGCTCGATCAAGCTGAAGCCCGGACAGAAGGTGTTCGTGACGCACAACGGGCGCGAGGTGAGCGGGGGGGTGCTCTGTCACTATCCGCACATCGACGAGGTCCAGATCCGCGTGGTCCACGAGCGATCCGAACTGGAGCTGAAGAAGAAGCTGGACGAGGTGCGACTGCTCGAAAGCCGAAAGTCCGCCCGGCTGCACGACCAGGACCAGGACTATTCGCGCCTGGCGGATCTCGGGCCGCTGGAGCCCGCGCCGACCAGGAAGAGACCCACTTCGCATGTCATTGACGTCCCCTCTGCTCAAAGGTAAAACATTTTTACTTGTTTTGTTTTTGCCATTGATTGGTTCTCTTGTCATGACAGTGTGTTTTTTTCGGTTTTTGTTTTTTCTGCCCTTGATTGGTCCATGCCGGCGAGCGAGCCCTAGCAGTATTCGCGTCTCTTGTCATGTCAGTGTAAAACTGAGCCACCCAGGAATGGCGTGTCAGTGTTTACATCGATCCTGGCCAAAGAGCGGCCCTGCACGCTCAGTGTAAAACCGCGCTCAATAGCGCGATATTGATGCATTACTGATCATGCGGGGTCGCTGTAAGCCGATAAACACGATCAAATCGTACTTTAGTTAAAATCACCTAGTTAAAATCACCGATTGTTAGTTGCGGCGACCTAAAAAGAAATTTGACTGCGTATTTAAACAGGGATTTCAAGGCGTTGGTTAAATTCGTAGTCAAATATCTTTTTTCCAAACGCTACGTTTCACGTTCACCCTCAAGAGGGCTTCATCAGGCGATGTTGGATTGGCTTCACATCTATCTACAATATACCTCAACTGCATGTTTTCCAGATCACAAGATAGAAAGGATAAGCTTGCTGTATCCTTGTAGTTAGCGTTCCCGGCTTCTATCGTAATTAAATTCAACTTAATCCCAACCATCTCAGAATGACATTACTAATGATCGTTTATAAGGTAACCTGAAATAGAATGATTGGCAAGATGATGTTATTTTATCATGATCGCATACGGTTGACAAGTAAAAAAAGGAGCAATGAATGATTGTTGATAAATTGGTAATAGTAATGTCATTCATTATTGACATTACCGAAGGTCTGCTCTACACCGTTCCAAAAGTTACTATTCCAATGTCTAATGGCACGCAAAAGTACGGACTAATGGTATGGTTCCGATTCCCTTTAATTCCAGCGCGCCAAAAAATCCTCGTCTTCGGTTTCAGTTTCCCCCTCTCGGGTCTTTCTCCGGTCCGGGAGTTCAAAACCCCTTTCGTCCAGCGAAATTTCGAGATAATCTGTTCCTCGAAAAAGGGGTGGAACATTATTCGGAATTTCTCCTTATTCTAGAATATGGAATGCGCGTGCGAGCCGGGCCCGGTAGGCGGCGCTGCGGCGAGCCAGCGCTAAAGCCGAAGGATTCGAAGGGTCAGCGGAGGTCGCTGGAAGGTCAGGGAAGTGGTGTAATAACCCATGCCGCAAAAAGGGATTTTCAAGATGGCCAAGGGGGGAAATGGTCGCCGTACTGAAGCGGCGTTTTATTAACCTTGGCGTGCGCCTCGCCGGCCGGCCGGCTTTTTCTGGGAGGAAGCGAGTGTTTGGCATTTTGCCAAACGGGCGGGCTTAGCTTTTACGCGTACGTGCAATTGGAGGCTACACCCAAAGCAAAGCGAAAAATGGAAACAGCTGAGAAATGCCAGGCGAGCAGCGTGACGTGACGGTGACGTGCGAGCTGAAACGATATTTGACGCAACATTAGCGGTACCCCTGTTCGGAGGTACGAGGGGGGGATGTTAAAAGCACACCTGATTTTGGGGCGATTCAGCGTTCCGAGTCTGTCCAAGTGTGATTTCAATTTCATGCCGATTAGGAAAACTTGTTGGGGGTCATTCACAAATGACGTCCTGGAATTTGTATGATTTTCTCGCCCTCTCTTCTCCCTTTATACAAATAAATTACGATTTTTCTGTTTGTTTTATTTTTGCTGTGTTTCGATAAGATTGGGAAGACAGCATTATAAATCCGAAGTTACTGAATTTGCAGATGCAAACTCAAACCATCATTGAACACTTGGTTGGCGATGTCTAAGTGGTTTTTTTTCCATTTCATATGCTAACCAGAAATGTCAAAAACGTAGGACAAGAATAATCCAGGAATGGGGTGGATAATTTTAGCAGTCCCACAACGGCCACAAGTGCAGATTTGCTACAGCAATGCAATAACCATTCGGCAATTCCAGCGCCGTTTATAAAAGTGATTTATGCGCTACAGGGATTGCTTAAAACAAAAGCCAAATTGTGAGTTGCATAAGAGATCCTTTAAAAAGCATTGTGTCGACTGTTTCTAGAGCGAATGACTAAATGAGGAAAGGGAGGGGTGTGGTTGTGTACTTTTTCAAGTTTCAGCTGAACGCCTATTTAAAGGTACGTGCAATCAGTGGTTGATCCCGAAATAAATGATAGGGGAGGGAAGTACCTAGTACAAATATTTATATTGCTACTTTGCATCTCCCTTAAGTTTACAGTTTACGTGTCTCCACACTAGTGATCTCCAAACGTTTTCGATCGTGCGCACCTCATTACTGGATAATCGATAGTCGATACACAAACATCACTTGATTGTTGGTCATTAACAGCGAAAAGGAATTTGAACGAAATTGTGTATACGATCGAACCTGGATAAGAGGGATCTCATGGGACCATCTCAGAATTCCCACTTATCCGAGTGTCCAATCAAGGCGCAATTGGAAATGTGCGCATGTGCATCCTTTAAATTGACTCCTTATATGGCTAAGCGGTCTTTGGAGGCGAAAATCCGAGTGTGTTCTGCACATTCATGCACATTGTGAAACCTAATCCTTCCCACATATACAAGTAGAAGCAAAGTAAAAACATCCCAATTAAAGGGGTTTTATTGGTCAAAAACGTTCTTGACTGATAGATTCATCCCAGTTAGTAAGGTTCGACTGTATATGTCATTTATATTTAAAAAAATGACAAAGGGGTGAATACGCCCCTCATGACGTGTGCGATACGTATTTTAACCGGTTAAAAACACCCGTGCTTTTAACGTTATATGGTAAACCCCATTTGTAGGCCATGGGGTTTGGCCTGTTCCCCTTTAAGCCCTCGGCATTGGCCCGCCCACGCCACGCTTAACAACAGCTGATTTCTGATTTCAATTCGGTGGCCTCATTTAAGAGTCGGGCGTTTTTGCCTGTGTTTGTGGGTTAACCGCAATGCATTTTCGGGGCTGGCTTCTTTAACTGGCTTTCCAACAATTCAGGGTTGCAACCTACCCAAATTCATCCCCCCCCTCCTTTCCTCCCTCGTTTAGGCCTATTTATTATTTAATCATTTCTCCCAAATATGCGAAGTTCGCGTGCCAAATGTGCGTAATCGTCGCTACCGACCTGGAGTTTTCTAGTTGCGAAATGCATGCTTCATGTGTTTGTATGTGTATGACGGCCGAGGCGCATGTCACGCAGTCTGATGCCGGCCGGCTGATAAGGCAACTGCCGGTATCTCCATCTTGATGGCCGTATCAACGAATGCGCCCTTGAAGTTTGGATATTGGAGGATCCGCCAAAGCCTAACGGTTGAAATTGATATGTTACACACGGTGGAAAACGATGCCAAACTGTTATAATAGGACGCAGCCGACTTCCGGTTCCGGGTGTTGAGATGCTTGGTAGGACACCCTGTAATTGGGTGGAGCATCAAAGAAATTCTGCAGTGTGGCCCCGAAGTGCTAATAGGATTAATGTTGTTTATTTATTCTGTTCGAGCGCTTACGAGATTTAATGTCACAATGTCAGTCTCTGTAAATAAAAATTAATAAAATGCAAATAAATCCGATATCTCAGACCACCTGTTACAAACAGGTATTTAACGCAGTTCAACGAAAGATACTGTTTGTAAACAACAGTTAAAAAAGTAACAACAACAAAATTGTATTTTTCGAACACTGCAAAGTTTTGTATTCAACAACATAGCCTACATGGTGAAACAATATCATCTAGGATATCACCATTTGAAAATGTTTCTAAGCCACAACACTAATCAGCTATGCCTAATATCAAAACGGAATAAGTGTTTATTCTGAACCAATCGGGAGGGCAGATTCGTGCTCCCGTACCGACTCCCCCCTCTCAGGATCCATCTCTTAAACCGACTTATTCCTATTGGGTAATATTTGGCTTTGACCTGCAGTGGGGCCTCTTTGGAGGGCGGCGAAAATTGACTCTTTGAGGTGCGGTTAGGTCATCCGATACAAAAAAAATGTTTTCGATAACATGTTGACGTCTCGCAAAAGCCCGTAAATTCGAGGCGTAGAAAGGGATTCGTATTGCGGGGTCGCAAGGTTTATTTGAAAATGAAAACGTAAACTTCGACGCACGCCAGTCGTACCAGATTACACTCATACCTCGCTTTACGGCCTAGATAGGTACCTGGAAAGCAGGCTGTAAAGCGAAATGCTGCGTAGCGAACGTAGGGTACGTTCCAACTCGCATTAAAAAAAAATCTGGAAAATCACTCAAGTTATTGGTTTGATTTGTACAAATTTAAATTTTACTTCATTTCAAACTAATATTCCATTATACGAATTTAAGTAAAAGAACATTTAAAAAATAATTATATGTATAACCAAATGTTTAAATAAAACTGAAGATTTTCATGACACCATTGCTGTAACTGGCATATGAGGTAGTTTGAGTTGCGCACCCCTATGGAACTGGATGTTCGGGGTTACACCATTAAAATATGTGAAATAAAGAGGGTGACCATTAGAGATTCCAGTCATCTCCTGGTGGGTAACATACAAGGTTTAATTTGTTTGGCCGTAAAATGAAACGCGGACATAAAACAAAACGGCCGTTATAGCGAAACTCCGCAAAAGAGCGGCTGTGTTGCTAGGTGATAGTGTACATGCGAGGGGTGGGGGTGACAAAATGAAGGGCGAAATTCAGCGCGACAAGTAAACGCACTCTGGGAGCATTTTCGTCACTCGCCAAATCGGCAAGATCGCGCACAGGCTGGCGAAATCCCGAAAAAAAAGTTTTCTTTCAGTTCAGCAGATTTTCGTCGCCCGAAATAGGAACCGAGATGCGCCTCCCGAAAATGAAAATGAAAAAAAAAAGGTTTTTAGAGCGATGTGGGCCGGACCAGTTTGGGTGGTTTACCTTCGAAGCAGAGAGAGAGAGAGAGAGGGCTTCGAAAGTGGTTTAAAAATACGGTACACACTTAGTAGTCACGACCAAATCTACATTTCGTTGGGAAATAAAAAATGAGGGGACTTATTTCGGCACCCCCTTCCCCCCCTCGCTCGTTTCGGTGTTTATTTGTGAGCAAAACGAAGCTGCTGTGGCCAGTCTCTGCTTGGCACGCACGTTGAATAATGATGCGAAGTGGGCCGTACCTCCACCTCCTTCAACTCCTTGCACAAGGTTGGCCGCTGGAAATTCGGTCGAATGGCGAGGGTCATGCGGGCCTTGCGATGTTGACAAATCCTTTCTTTCTTTCGCCTCGTCCACTTCCGCACTTCCCCCCTTCTGGTGACCTCCAGCTGAAGAGAAGGAAGAGGAAAAAACCACAGCGGGGGTCGTCCCGAATAAATCGGCCATCGAGCTCATCCCAGAGCGTTAATCTAGATCAGTGTTTCTTGAAACGCTTTTCGATCATCGTGTCAAGTTGACGATGCACTCGCAGCTCTCGAGTGGACAGACCTGATTTAGGTTTGCTCGTGAAGATGCTTTCACAGCTCCAACGGCAACTGTTTCGAGTAGTGTTTGGACTCTGGAGCAGAGCCTCTACTTGTCGCCTCTGGGTGATGTTTCAATGATCATCGTTCTTGATTTTCTTACATTATAAGAAATCAAATGCCAAGTGTAAAATGCCTTTCAAATGGCAACACCACCACACGAGGCATTGTTTTTAGAAGCATGCTTCTTCAGAATGAGCTTCATCAAGCACTGAGATGAAAACGAACTTTAAATTTCGTCTTCACTTTCGATGATTCATTCTTGATGTTCATCAAAAAGGGAGTGTGAATTCGATTGAAGCATTTAAAAATACGTCGTTTGCGGTCTGATGGACTTTCACTGAAAGTATCGAGTGGACAAGGTTTTGAGAGTTAATGTCTCCATTTCTCTCTCCGCTCAATGTAGGGAAATAAGACCACTTTCAAGTGGACTGTCGGCGAGGGAAGCTCGGTTATCCGATATTTGGAGTAACAGAGATGAAGCAATCTCGGTCAAGCCCTCGGATTAACCGATAAACTGTGAGGTGGACTGGGCTGCATGTTTGGAGGCTAAGCTACGTAATCTGATTAAAAGCGAGTTGCTAACAAGTTGTTTTCTAATAAAATTACTTTGTCTTCCCGTGATCCTTCAGTCATACCTATTTAACCCAAGTGAAAATAATGTAAAATTCAGGTAGCATAATGTATCCTATAGTGTAATAGGCTTTGCAGGCAGCTCTGCTGGTCCTGAATCTTCGAAACAGCGTAGGGACGATTTCGACGTCTGTAAATAATGGCAGTCAATTACAGGGGGATAATCACTGTTTTTCAAATGCATCTTCAACGTTATCAGGCCATTTTTCAAGCAATTATCTTACAATGCCAATGATGAAGGGTATAATGTACGTCTTAGGCCCACTTTTAAATACGTGTAAATGAAAGTTATACATTCCCTTGTCATTCCTACATTCTTTCTACTTGCCCCTTTCCCGACCTGAATGCGACCCATGCATGGTCGTGGGAGTCGTTAAATCACCCTTACCGAATAAACAAACCCTTGATGTCGAGGGTAAGAACCCTCGGAGTATAAACCAACCATGTTTGGACCGCCAAAGAAGAAGTTATACATGTATAATGCTACGGCTGCTACATGTCTATAGTCACGAGAAGCTCTATGAGCTGTTTTATGAAATTAAAAATTTAGAATTTCCTGTCTTCGCTTTATTTAAAGTAACTGTTGAACTTTGCGTTGTGTATATTTCGGTTTAAAAATCAAAACAAAAAGACTTTACAACAATAAAAATAGTAATTTAGTTACGATAAAAACTAATTTCAATAGCCATTCATTCTCTTGTACAGTGTAGGCCTACATGTACTGTATGTTCATTTTTCATCAATCAGTTTGAGCCTTAATTTTCGCATGGTGTTTCGTGCAGAATGCGGTTGAATATCGATTGTCATTTTTTAAATAATAGGCCTATAATTGGATTAAGTGTAGGGAAAGCCACTCGTTACCTATTTATCACTGTGTCAGTCAGTGCTCGCAGACAGTACCTCCAGTGACATAAGATAAATTATTTCGTGTATTTACATGTAGGCCTACAGTATGTCAAGGTGAAAGTCGCACGGAATGCGTATCCAAGATTTGCCTCTCTCCATTTCTTGTCGCAGATTTGCATAACCAGATCTGATTCCCGGTGGAGTTACTGATTTACTATTATTTACCAACCTTATCAACCTTTCTTCTCTTTTTTTGTTAAAAACTTGCTGCAACTTTAATCAATATTTAGCTTACACCGCATTAATTTTAACATTAATTCAATTCAGTGCCATATATTGAGCATAAAAAATTAAGCCCGACCCAAGCACGCCCCAATGTACAAGAAATTACAATCTTTTTATTGGCCTGGCAATGCATGTATTTTAATTTTCCCCATAGTTTAACGCACTAATCCATGTTAGCATTTCTAACAAAACTTGTTATGTCTCAATTAAGGTAAAGGGTGACTTAAACCACTTCTGTTTCAACCGCCTCATATGGTAGGCCTACTTACATGCATGACGTTATTCCCTTAGCAACTTTTGACTCGCCCTGTATTTTGGCTCGCAACTCTAAAAGGCAAGGTTGTTGGTAGTGTGCCCTGCGGTTTTTTTTGCTTCCTATCTCAATTTTTCTTCCCCCACGCGTTACCTTGGCCCACGAGTGACTTTTTGGCATTGTTTTTTTTATATAGCGCTCGAGATAGAAAAAGCAAAAAAAAAAAAAACTGCATCGACATGGAGCTCAAATATCAATATAAATAAAGTAGGCCTAAACGGCACCCCAGCAAGAGCGGTAGTGTCTTCCCCCTTTTGCCTCCTATCGAATGGAGTCGAAAATTTCCAAGAAACGTTTCCAGGGAATCGATCCGTTTGCACTGGAGAACGTTGATGGTCTGCCAGTTGAGCGGACAAATTGTCTCATTTTTAATCATTTCTGGATCGACACGAGCACGTGTACGGTAATGGGCCATTGCCCGGATGTTTTCCACAGTAAATTATCGATTTCCGCCGAAATTTGGCTTCTCTCTCCCCTGAACCACCCCCTCTCCTCTCCCGCAAAATCTATGCAAATAGGCCGGACATGAAAGAAAGATTGCTGGTTTGGCCTACCATTGCTACGCTTTTTTTTTAAATGTTTTTTTTTAAATTTCGGTAATTCCGGCACATAATGCAACGCGATTCGAGTAATTGGTAATGATTTAATCCGAGTGCAATCAGAAAAAAACTCCATGCATTCTTGGGGGTTACCTGTACCTGTACCGTTGATTAAATTTGATTCGAGGACTTTCAAGGACCTATACACTCAATCGAGAAAAAGGTGTAAAATTTTTGTGAGCATGCAAAATGCAAAATTTCGAAATTTTGAGGACATTTCGGAATATGGCTGCTGGAAAAACGAGCTGAATCAATATGTTTGTAGGTGCATGTAATGAAATCGGGGAGGTTTAGGAAATTTAAAGTAATTTATGTTACATTTGTATGACTTCGGTTTAATTATTGGACAGTTTAAAGAATTTATCCATTTTACTTAAAAAAATAATCACTTAATAATAGCAGCGAACTTGTTATCAGGTGGATAACATTATTTAAATGTCATAGTTGTGATGAAAGCCATTGAAAGGTACTTGACATATTAAACGTTATCGATTTTAAAATTCCCACCAATTCCTGTGGTCGAGTTACAGAATTGAAATAATAGTGCGAGCATTAAAAGTCAGGAAGTTTTAGAAAGAATGTGCATTTGTTTGAGATGAAAAATTTCTTCTGGGTGGACTATTTAAGAAAACTGACAAAACTAAAGAGATTTTCGGAAAGTTTCGTAGTCACCACCATAGAAGACACTCCCAGAGAAGAGAACCCCTTTAGTCACACTTCGATGATGATATGAAAGTAATGTGTGGGCACTGGGAGGTGAACATGAACAAGGATGCTCATTTGCATAATGAGAAAGTGACGAGGTGGTCAAGTAGGTGGGGTTCGTGATGGCTTGTTTACAAGTTTTGGATTGATCAATTTCGAGGGTATCCATGCCTACTCGGTCTTAGGAGGAGGGAGAGACCCCGCTCCTAACCACACTCGCCCGAAGAAGATATTGATCTTAGCCATTTGTTAGGGTTCATGTCACTTTCTCGGTGACTGGTGACACTGACGCACTGCAAGTGACATCTCGTGCAATTGGCGTAAACTAACGGGATTAACGGGTGCGAACCCCTTGAGGGCAGTACCTAGAGTAACCCTGCATCGAGGTATCCCACCTCCTCCCCCGTCATGTGCGCAACTTGCACCGAACAAATACAGTGTACATGTTTTACTGATGACAATGAATGTGTTGACAATTATTTGTCCTGAGTTTGTGTCACATAACACGAGCATTACGTATGCGATTGCAGAGACTATAGTAACGGGTTTTCAATTTTCTGGTTTTGAAAGGTATTGTAATGGTTTATAAAGAAAATACGGTACACTACATGAAAATAAAATGTCTTCATGTTTCATTAGTATACATTACACGATCATTGCTAATGTCATTGCCTTTTGAGAATGGCATTAAAAATGATAGAATAAATTGAACTGTAATGAAGTGTATGCCAGTAGTGATGTGAATTTAACGTGATCGATCGTATGAAGGAGTGATGCACGTTGGTAAATGTCATATCATGTAATGTCGTGTTAGGTAGGCTATTAACGTCAACGAAAAATGATTAATGAAGCTTGCATGCATTTATGCTGTTAGAGAAAAAAATTGAATCATCTATGACTATCAGCCGTTTCAAAAAAATTACCAAAAATATTTAGCGAAACGTTTTTACATTTTTTTTTGTGCTGAAAAAAAGTTATTAAGTTGATACATTGTTTGAAAACACGATTTTCTATTTTAATTGGTTTTAAACGGCAGTAACGTGATAAGGAGAGAAAAATCATGCTGTAGTTGTAAGCATTGGAAACCAAACAAGTAGGCCTAGAGCGTAATGATTTGCAACTTCTAAAGGCTTCAAAAGTGAGATGGTTAAATAATTGCGTGCATTAAAACTTTAGACACAGCTGGGCGAAAGAAAGACAAATTTTGAGTGATCAAAAGTCAAAACGGCTTGGACGCGAGGCGGCTTGAAATTTAATCTCCACTAGCGAGATGAAACTCGCCAATTTCTCCAAGTAATTTATCGGTTTATTTGTGGCGACCTTTGGCTCCTTGAAGGTCGAAAGATTTGCATAAGTGCATGTCGTAAAGTTGCTCTCAGCATCGAGTCAGCGGTCGTCTGGAGAAAAATAAAATTTAAAAAATTGTCTTCCAAAACAGTTGACACGAATTTAGCACGTGAGCAGTAGCGCCACGGTCAAGGGGTCAGGGCGTGGTCAGTCTCACGTTCGATTGGCTCCCAGGAAAAGTCTGCAATAAATAGGTTGCGCTTATTTGAATTCATTTAAACTATACAGCTCTGATGACAATTGCGCAGGCAGCCAAATTCCTGCCTTTGGCCATGGGATACGCCGCCATTTTCGTTTTTTTTTTTCATCGCCCTATTTCTGATCTTCGATATTTCCAAACTGTTCATTGTCTATACGGTAACATGATTATTGGGAAATGGGAACATGGACCTTAAACGAAATGCTCAACAGTTATTGAGGATGATGCAATTTGCATGTAGCAATACTTAATTAACGATAGTAGTGGCAGGGTGCAAGCGTGTCGTTAAAGTTCTTGAAAAGTTATGCTTTAAATCAGGTTATTAAAGTCATTGAATAAGCGATACGTTCATTTAATTTTATTTTCATTGGGTAGTTTAGAAAAACAGACAATATCGATCCTGTATATTTCAACAATTGTTTAAAAAGTGGAAATTAATACAGTGTACGTGTAATTTAATTTAACTCCAAGAGCATGTTGAAAAATGAAATTTATTCTTATCATTTTTATGACTTTTTTCTTAAATTCCATCAAAAGGTTTATAAACGTTGTTCTTAAATTGATGTCTTCGTTGAAAATGTGGATGAAAATCATATGCTTATTCGTTTTATTTTTTTTAATTAGAGCCTATTGATTGATTAATATTTTCTAATATTGATTATTAATTTTCTACCTTAAGCTTTCAAACCATAAGGCCATAAGCCATTAGGACTAACATCGCTGCTGTATTTTATTCTTCTCCACACTTTATTTTCACTTAGAATAGTGTCAATATAAAACATAATATATATGTATTAATTCATTTCAAAAATAAAACGTTCTTATTATGCTAACAACTGTTTAAAACACATCAAACAAAAAAAAACACCATAAATTGATGACAGTTAAAAATGTTGCTGTTGTAAACACCATATGCTTAAAGTCATTAAAATGTTTTCACGTCCTTGAAGTCCTTCGTGTGACATTACCAAATTGGAGAGCGCAGACCTCCCTGATGGGAATTGGAATAACCAAACAAGTCTGGAGGCGGATTGTTATGGGGCCAATCTATAGGCCTCTTAAGTATTATAAATCGTGTTGGAGTATGGTGTATGGGGTGCCAGTCTGATGATAAAAGGGTACGGTTGACAGCTTCTTTTGTAAAGACCCCTGTCCTAATCTATCAAAAAAACGTAACCTTTGCATGTAAGTGACAATGGGTGTGACCTGGTATAACGCATTCTTAGCATTCCAAAACGATGGTCCAAAAAGTTGAATCAACCCACTTATTTTCTTGCATGTTCTGTGTTAATGCACGCATTTTTAGACGTTTTCTTTTAGATATGGATGATTGTACAAACAAACCTTTGATTTTTAAACGCAGATTTGCAGTGAGATAGTGAGCACTTTGTCACTTTATATGACCTAGAGCTTGTATCTGTTTAATGCATACAATGTACGTGCGCGACATGATTGTCATGAATATTAGAAACGAAACTTGTCAAATATGGCTTTTAATAGTTTGTGTGTAAAGTGAAGGTTTTCCTTGAATTTTAAAGACACGATCTCCCCATAGATCAACTTCTTTCCCATAAGACATCTTTTAAATTACAATAGTTAGTCTAGAGAAAATGTACATGTTAAGTAAATATAAAGAAAAATCAATGCTTTGTTTACTTCCCCCGTATAAATTGGTCGTCCACCAGGGTGTGGTTTCTGTTGTATACTTCTAAGATGTCCCACTTATTTACCAAGAGATCGCATGTTGGATTTTTCTAGTTTTATTTAATTTTTTTAATAAATAAACGGAATTTTTCAAATTGCGCAAAATACGTCAGACTCTAGTGGACGACCATTTCTACACTGGGGAAAATAAATTTAGCAAATACCTGTATGATGATCAATTACCGCAAAAATGTACTGAAGATTTTGCTTGCACCAATCATTCGATCATTAGTCATGACACCAGTAATGTCATTAGCAGAAAGCAATGATCGTGTAAGGTGAAATGAACTGGAATGATTGTCAGTAATGATGTGGATTTAACATTGGTCGCCTATGGCTGACAAGTAATGGAGTAATGTTATCATGACTAATGATCGTATAAGGTCCGTTTTTCGATCGACCCACCCTTCCGGTAGGTGGCGTCACTCTTCCGGTATTCTTGACATGTCAGTGTCCGGAAGGCGACAGGCTAATGGTCAGTAATGGACAGGGGTGTCCGATGCAGTTCGCAATATTCGCAATTAATGCACGGTTCGCAATGTGCTGGTATTGAAATCTTTTTAGGGCACAAGTAGGCAATCTGTTGCTAGGGCAACGTCGGTGGTGAGGTTGTTGCCCTATTCCACGGCACTTCTGATAAAGAGAAAGCGATGGATGGAAAGATAGGATGATGCTTTTGCTGTTTTGTTTTTTTCTTCTTTTTTTCTTTTTCTCTCCATAAAAGTGGAAGAAAAGCCCAGACCGGCTTTCCCGCCCTTTTTCCTGCTTCAGAGCTCAGCTGTCTTCGAACGAACGGAGGCGAGCTAGGGATTATTTCCCGGGGATCTTAACCCGCTTCCTACTCGCCACAGGCCACTGACTCGTGACGTCACTGCCGAAATATCTGAAAAGATTGCCTAGGAGCTGGGGTTTTAACCTGGGATCCGTGATAATTTCGGAGGTCCGTGAACTTCAGCGAATAGGGGAAAAATTCTTTGTTTTCACTAACCTCCAGGGTCGGCTCAAGGCTGTGAATGCTCATCTGAGGCGTCCATAAACTAGAATATAGCCTAATTGTTACCTTGTCAAAAATATTTGTTTGAGAACACAGTAAAGTTGACTGTAAGGCGAAATGGCGTAAAACGAAACATGTTTTTGCATACAAACCTGTATAAATTACATATGATACGTCCCAAATTTCATTAAAAAAAACATAAGAAAATCACTTAAGTTGTTGACTAAAAATGTTAAAATTTTATTTATAGCCAAACTAATGTTCCATTACATAGTTTTAAAGAAGCAAAACAAAATGGAAAAATAAATATACTTACGTGTATTGCAAATTTTTTGAATAGTCTGAAGATTCGCGTGACACCATTGCGGTCACGGACAAGTTTACTTTTAACCCAGCAGAAAAATTATCAAGTTTGAGGTGCTATACCCTTTAAAACAGGATGTCCAGGATTACACCATTAAAGGGTGTGAAAAAAGATGACAATTGGAGATTCAAGTGTAAGTGACCTAAATACTTCCATACGCCTCTTAAGCCTCATGCACGTTCACGTACATGTATTTGTGTTAGAAGATATCAAGTTTGATTACTTTTGGCCGCATAATGAAACAAACGCTGTTAAAGTGAAACATCGTATAAAGAGCGGCTGTATAGCAAGGTATAATTGTATTTACTTCCTATATTTCGATATAATTATTTCCTTATGCTTATACACATAATGTTACTTTGATTACTATTCTGAGAATTCTCCATTGCACAAGAACTCCTGGCCTAGACTAAGCCTAGAATTTCAAAGATGGTCTGCACTGTCAGCAAATTCTCCGCATTTTAACCTTTAGACATCATAATTATGGAACTCCCAAATTATGCTAACGGGCGTTAAACGCACCCTTGAACTTGGCTAAACTAACCCAGGCTATTTGTTATAATTAAAAGTCATTGACTGGTATCAAGGTTGTTAATAGCCTTAGTCATTAAATTTGCGTTAGAATCATTAATTTTATGGCTTGGGGTCGAATCACTGGACAATATATTGCCCATCCACTTATAAAGCTCATTACTTATTATGCCAATAACGTTTGAAGCCAATTGAAATATTGTGTTCTTAAAATTGTTCAATTATCAAAATTGTTACGTTCACGATGTCGTTATGCGACATCACATCACATAATGACAACATTTAGTACAGTATATAAACGAGATATTAGCGTAGATTATTCGATGTTTTACATCATAATTAACAAAACTATAAATTACACGAGCTAATTGCTCACGATAAGAAATATTAAAACTGACTTAATTTGGGAACGTTATTGATAAGTTTTATTGGAATTTTTTAAACAGGTCATTAATTTGGAAGGAAGGATGCTCATATAAAATACCTAAAACCTAAAATGATTCCCCCTTAAGTCCAAGGTCGTCCGATTTTTGTGGACCCCAATGCCCCCTTTCCCCTCTCCCTTTTTGTAGCCTCGGACGTCTTTTATGGATGGTCCCTTACATTAATAGTCGGATTAAACAGATATGCCTCTTCTGCTTCAAAATGACGAAATGTTAGTTATTTTCGTAATAACCTACCTGATTTTGAATGTTTTTGTTATTATTATTATTATTGTTATTTGACGGAGCTGAGAATGCAAAATAAGTGTGAAAAATGTGCGGTATATCCTGTATGTAAGCCGCGCAGAACTGTACATTAATTTCACGCTTGGGGTGCGTTGATGTCCCCTTAATGCATTCTCGATACGCTCTCCTTGTGTTCTTGCACTCATCTCATTTGCCTAGCTAGCTGCTCGCAGCGAGAATTTCGACCTGAAAATGCAACCTATTTTTCCCTCCACTTAATTCGAGTGCCTCGGTTTATATAAACGCGGTGCATTACCTGCAATTCTATTAAGCTATTGAATGTATGCCGAATCGTGTTTGGCATAATGGCTATGGCGATGAAAAGGAAATACATGTATTTGCATGCAGACGCCTATGTAAATAATTGCACTTTCTTGTTGCTGTCTCAATAAAATCCTCTTTTCTACGTACTGTATATATTTTTAATTCAACGTTTGTCTTCGCTATTTGAACCATGCTGTAACATCGCGACTTTTATACGGCGATAGTTCAACGCTCTGGATCATTAATAAATATCTAACGGGGTATTTGGGTTATCTTCGCAAAAATAACAATGAATAAAAAAACCTAACTAACTGCATGTATACGTGCATTAGTAAGATCCCCCGCACGGTTATTAACGTCAATTTGATTCCTTCTGCAGCAGGTAATGTTCAAACAAAACTGATGTGAATGTAATATCGTTAGGAACCATCCATAAAGGACGTCAGTTGAATTCGGTGCCTTATTATTATGTGAATGCCATGTGATAGGAGGGTGAAATCCATATTCGTGTAAACACTTTTTTTAGAACATTAATCAAATGTTAATGGTCGGTTAATTATAATCTAGAAAGTCGAATGCCCTAATACAAGTCCTAATTTAATGTACATTGTATATTATATGTTAACGTAATGCTACGTGTGGAACTAAGACGTTATTCAAGGCTGCGGTTTGATGTCATTTAATAGGGATTTATTTGGGAATTAGGACAGCACATGTTAGCCACATTATGGCAATAGAATTGGTCATTTTTTTCTAGTGAAAATGACGTGCTTTTTGTCCAGATAAATTCAATGAACGTCATTTGTGCTACATTTGACGAAGCAGGAGCTAGGGGGAGTGGTTCAATTGTAGTGGTTCCATGTTTCACAACTGTTGTAAACATGTCCACGGATTCAATGCAAATTAACCAGAAGAAAGCAATCTATCCCCAAATGTAAATGTTCAGTAAATATTCACATGGGTTTTTTGGACGACTCCTCACTGAATATTTACATTTGCATTGAATCCATGGACGTGTTCTCAACAGATGTGAAACATGCCATTTGTGGTATTACATTAACATGACAAACATACAGATGTAGTGTTGTTAATTAACGTTACTACAACCATGGTTACAACAACCTGCCCCCTGCCTGTGGCAGGGGGCAGGCTCTTCTACTTTTCTTCACTTTCAAATGTTTTCCCACACGTTGATATTGTATTTATAAAATTTGGCGATACTGATCAGACATTAATGAGCCAGTCAAGTGATGTTTTAAATTACATTTTATTTAGGGCGTAGGCGTATTTATGCTAATATATTGTGCATTCGCGTGACTCAGTGATATAATTAAGCCATTTTTTGGAGAAAAAAAAATCGCGCTTTTCATGCGTCATTTGTTGGAAAATGCGCAACTGTTGACCTTCGATGACTTAATAAGCCATATGTTCATTTCAAACAATTACAAATCCCGTCTTCGCTGGTGCAGGTGTACGTGCTGTGTGACGTCAGCACATTTAATTGCTGCGTTTAGTGTTTGATTTGGTTGGGCCTGTATTTAGTATTTCTGTTTGCAACAATTATGCACAAATCTTTTTGCTCGTAATTTATCCGAACATTGGTTTAACCTCGGATTAAATTTGGCGAATTTTGGTGGGATGTATAATCTTGCTAATCTATTTTTATAGGCCTATATTATTATTTATCATATATTTGTTTATTATTGTTTAATTAATTTTGTTAAGTTGTCAGTACCGGTTGCGTCCATACCTTAAGCATTGCGATTATACTACATGTTGAATTGTATCTTTTCCATAAACAACGTTACCCAAATGCAATTGCAACGATAGTTGTTGCTCGCACTTTAGTGGACTAACCCCCTACGCCCATATTTGTTCGATTTTTTCCTAGCATAATGGGAGAAAGGTGCAAATTTCTGGTGAAATTCACATAGGCTTTGATTTCCCTGCGTGCTTACTATGGATAGTTTGGGTGTAACACTGAGATACACTGTACAAAGGTACGTACAGTGGGGAACAGGTTGTCACAAATAAAAGGAAAACAACAATGCTACATTGTTCGTTTAACGGACGTTTTAAAACCAGTAATGGAATTGGATATTGGGTGGCAACAAGTGATAATAATAATCACTCTAAAAAAGTTATCGATTTTCTCTCTCTCTCTCTCTTTCTCTTTCTCAATGGAGATTCGCAGGCTTTGACATCCATCTGATCCAAACTGATTTTGTACTTAGTTTATATCGAGAAGTAAGCCAAGGTATACTTCGCAAAGTGCGAGCAACAACTATCTCTGTAATTGCATTTGGGTAGTGATGTTTATGGAAAAGATAAAATTCAACGTGATGCAAAAGTGACAAGAGAAAGTAAAAAAAAGAAGCGTAAATGGGAAAGTGTGTGAACAAATTGATAGTACAGATCTTAAGGATGGCGTATGTATCAGCTTGTATCAGCAAATTCGGACTCGGACTTCGGAAAAATCGCTAAAGAATGTAATTTCTGCCATTTTTAATAGTTTGACTAAATTTTAATTCAAATGTGATGCTATTTTAGCTTGAAATTTAACTGTTACTTGGTGGCACATATTAGGGAATCCTGAGTGCTCTACTCAGGACCTCCTAATATTCGCTGTTCATTGTTGAACAGTGCTACCAAAAACATTAATTATCCGCACAATTACATTACATTTTTACTCTGATCCTCCTTGACCCTAACCTCTGTAGCGGATGGAAAATTGATGACGTCATAACCAGGCAATTCGAAACGGCAACCATTTTGACATTATAGTAAGCGAGTACTTTGGCAATTAAGTTTATGAAACCCTAAATCGGACCACGCACATGGCCATTGTTTTTTATATTTAATACATAATCATATTTGGTTTTATGGCGCAGTTAAAAAAGCCTCTAAAGGCGCAGATATCGACGGCGTGGCGCTGTGTACTTTTAAAATTAACTCTCGTTCGCTAATGGTAATAAACCCCCTCCCTTCAACAATGAAATTAGAGAGAAACACTGACGGAGTGTACTATATATTGGAACGGATATTTTTTATATATAGTAACGGAGCAAAAATAATCACACGTTAATACTTCCTCTCGAATTAATAACATTATGTAAATTTGTCGCACCCGGCATAATTTGTGTATTTGATTTTTGGTATCAGGTTTACTTCAACTCTTGTTTGCCAAACGATTTGATTGAATTGATTATTTCAGATTACGTTAACTAGTTAATTTCTGTGGATCAAAATGTCATTTGCACCCTAGGAAAACGACCAACAAAAAATGCCATCTTGTTTCATCAATACTAAATGGCATTAAAATTCAAACAAAATAAGCTCACGTGCTCTTATGCGTAAATTATGATGCGTCTGTCATAAAGCGTTCCACCTTTGATCTTATACTGAATAGATCGTTAACACTGGATTAAAAATATTAAACAAAGACGCCATTTGAGAGCGTTGTTGTCACTGGTTATTGTAAACAAGTTCCTGGGGATGGCAACTAAATAGGTGAACACCCTGTAGTTTGCTGCTGACAAATATTATCACTTCGTTTTTGAAACTGGGCGAATCGAGGTTATTCAGCTTTGACTATTTTAGGGAAAAATGTCATAATTTCCAGGCCAGGATTTAACAAATTAACGAAACCAGTGAGGGTACCGTTTACTGGATGTTGTATGTGCCAACGTCATTGGAGATAAACAAAAGCGAGGCCATGACGAAATAGTTTGCGTGTTGCAAACCTCCGCCTCTTTCGCACTCTTCAGGTCATGGCTGCAAATAATTTATGGAACTACTGCACGTTGAAAACAATGTTTTCAATTTGTGCAACATGCTTTGAATTCTAGCTCATACCGGCAGTAATTATCTGTTGAAATGTTGATGCATGCTGTATGTAATACTGATCGTGTAGGGTTAGCATTATTTTTGAAAAATATATTGAGAATGTGCATGTGTATTTAAGTATACTGTACATATATGAGATATTCATCAGTGTTCCACGACATTTTATCAGTGTAACCCTTGTACATTCGTTATCATTATCAGGATTTGCTGGGGTTTAGAATGTTTTATTGTTAGATACCAACTATACTTATTCACTGATTCACAAATTAGCACTGATAATAGATATGGCAATGTCAGTTATTTTTCCGTTCAAGATTTGATGTTATGCCATGGGACTTGCTGGTTTACTCGCAACATTATTGTGCTTTAAAAATACACGTACAGTATGAACTAGACTCATTTAAGCCGAATACATACCGATTTCATGGTTTGAAAATATGGTTTAAAAAGTACTTGATGTATGCAATCCGTATTAAAAGCGTTGAATGTTGATTTTAATATTCTGCAAAATGCTGATAAGGAATTGCATGCATTCATACCGCAACGGACATATTAACCCGGGAATTATCGGCTGCCACAAAAAGTGGCTGAGAGTTGCAGCATTGCGGATAGATTAAAGGCCATTTGATGTCTTTGTAGTGCGGACCATAATCAAAAATCTTTAAATTGCAAAGAATCAGAAACAATATACCTAAATTGGACGTTTACTAAGCTCCGTTTATCGTAAGCCTGGAATAAGAGATAAGATGAGTGAATAGCTTCAGTAGCCTTCAGTGTCCACAGAGGTTGGAATCAATAAGGACAGTTTGTTAAATAACAATGGCTGACTTAGATAAAGCAATCTGTTTATATTTAATTAATAAATTACTATTAAAAACGTTGCTGTTTTGATAAGTTTCGGTTGCCGAAATTGAAATCACGTTCTGTATTTTAGAATTCATTTTACAAATGAAACCGTGCGAAGCTGCTGCGGCAGCTAAATTTCACCACAAACTAATGACTCGTTTAATCATCGATTACACTAATGGGCATTTGGTGGTACATGTCCAATATACACTATATTAAAGTGTGCATTAGCCGAATTTCAATAACTCTGAGAGTAAAAAGCATGATGCGAGCAGCGTATTATAGCGCCCACACATGCAAACCTGTAGTAAATGTACATTTGAATAATTTAATCTTTTCTTCTCTTGTCCAATATCCGCCTTGGGGAGCAATGCAACAAATCGTTTCCTTGGTAACCATTATGTAATTTCAATCGTATAACACAGTGTGCATCAACGGGTGTGTAACGTGCTGGTGACCTTACATTAACAATAAATTGTCCGTCTGTGGCTTGGGCTTCTTTTTTCTAAGGCTCACTTATTGATCTATTAGTCCAATGTTAGCTCACTATTGATTGCCTCAATAGTGATTTATTGGCTATGTGACCTAAATTACATCTAAAATTAAATTTTAGTCATGTTGTGCGGAAATGTGAAGTTACATGCACTTTAAATTGAAATTTGACATGCTCAAATATTAGTGACATTATGACATTAGTTTGTCATTTTTCATGTCAAGAATCTTTTTCTACACCTGGTAAACGACTTCTTAATTGGCAGTTGTTTTCTGTAATATGAGCGCAACACCATACAAATCTTTCTTTATCGATTTTATATTTAATTGCATTTTTTTTGAATGGAGAGAAACTACGAGCGCATTGTAATGTTTAATAGCTCCAGGCCTGATGCCTGCAGAAGACTACTCATTTTAAACGATGCCCCAAGGGTGACGAAAAAGAAGCACATTGGGCCGTCAAGCGGACAATTTCCAGAGACATAAATCATAAAAAGTTAACAGGTGAATGTACAAGTTATGGAATCTTGTAACGAATAACGGGCTTTGTGCTCCTCTAACAATACTAATTCGGGTTCAGAGTTTCCCCTTCGACGAACTTTAATGAGGTTTAACTGACCGGTCAGGGCAATATGTTGCAGCTACATTAACGTATTGATCCAGTTCAGTGAGTGTGTTTGATGGTTTTGTGTACTGCTATTTTTTTTAATAAGTTGAAACCAAGTAAAAATAGCATTTGAATAATTCTTAATTGAGTTTCAGTTCTATAGAACTACACATACCACCCGATATGTACCAGGGTATCTGCAGTTCATTGAAGTCCCTGAAAAGTGATCACATTGGAAGTAGGCTTCTTTGTTTTTGATAACTTTGGTTTAGCCATTGGACTGTGGACATTTCAGGGAATACTTAATCGGCCTAAAATAAATGTTGTTTTACCTCTAGTATTTCCTCCTAAACTGTCTAGTTATGAATATAAATGAACCTAGGACTTTTCAAGGACTTTGACTACCTGTGGACACTCTGACAGAAATGGCTTGGTGTCTAGCATAGGGATCATCCATACAGAATAATTGGGACTGCCGGACAGGGGTGGAGGGGAGGTTCAAGGAATGAGGAGGATTGAGGACGTGCAGATAGTTCGTTGGAATTTCCGAATTTAGCACGGAAAGAACTGATCGAAAATTAGGTAAAAGTGACTGAAAACTGAAGAAAAAAATTGTTCTGATTTAGACTAATTTACTGCTGACTGTCACGATCCGATATTCATAAAATCATTTAAATTAATGTTATGTATTTTGAGTGGAGAAGAGGGTTTTATAAATCATTAAAATTTCAGGACGTCTTTTATGGACGTAAGAAAGTTACATATTTACAATTAATTAAATTCAGATGTTGCTTGAACGCTAGTTATTTAATGGTTTTAAAAGCAAATATAGCAGACAAAAATCTGTGGGCAGTTAACTGGGCAATCTTTCCAGAGCTTTTTACAATTGCGATTTTGCGACACCCTGTACTTATTTCCTAGCTGAGTAATGACGTCATGGGCATGGAAATGTACCGCTATTTTCCTGACCACAAATTGACGTTGGCAGCAGCACATAATTCTTTATCAAAGGTTTAAAAAAAAAATTTACCGCTATCTGGATAGCGTCACGTTTGGTGGGTGGATGTAGCGATGTTGTATTTTTGCTTTTGCCAATAAACGTCTGTCCATAAGTGCGCTTTATGATAAATGTTATTATCGTGGATCGCTTTGATTGATTTTTTTTATGCGATCCACGGGCGATGTTTCGGCATTTTTTTATCTTCAACGTTTCTGATGATGATGCAGGTTCATTATGCACTCCTGTGTGCATATAGATTTTCCCCCGTGTAGATAAGGTTGCAATTTTTCAACAGTGGGGATAATGACGTGCTGTGCAAACCATGATTTTCCGCATTGAAAATGCCTAATTTTCGTGATGCATCGAAATGAGGTTTATTAATCTGGCGAAATAGGAGGAGGGCGGGGTGGAGGGGCCTCAGGGGCGTATCAGCCGCTTGAAGCCTGGAATCACGTACAGGGTGTCTCACTAGTTGCATTGCTGGCACTCCTTGAAAGGATGTTGCCAAATTTGCTGACTCCTACCTCCCCCCCCAATGAACAATAATGAGTCCATAATGAACCTTCAACCTTGGGTGTCTTTTGTGGATAGCTTCAAAGGGTTAATTGATATCATAAATGCGTTTTTTTTCCTCAACTGATCAAGGGCGAAAATCTGACAGGCTATGTTGACTCGATTGCCCATCGATTATTTCTTTGATTATTACAGACTGGCATCTCGCTGTTATGTTTCAGCTGTAATCACGCAATTAATTGATATGGTGTCATTTTTACGATCCATCAAAGTTTAGTTCAAATTTGTCAATTAGGCATTCGCTCTGACATCCTTTTGGGTCAAAACAATGCTCACCATGCAAAAATATTACACTTTTTGCTTCAAATTGTATTTTGAATGTTTTCCCATGAAGTATTGGATGTTCACGGGGGTAAACAGGACATTTTAAATGCACTGTTTATTTATAATAATAATAATAATAATAAAACATTTCTGCGACTTCCGATTCATGTACTCATCTTCTGGGTTTCTTTGAGAGGAGAAAAAAAGTTTTCGGTGGTTGTATAAGTTTTTTTTATAAATAAACGGAATATTTTCAAATTATAAAAAATAACTGAGGCCCTAATAGACAACGAATTCTACATGAGGCAAACAATTTATTAACTACGATAAGTATTTAAAGGTATTTTTTTGTATGTTGGGCATTCTTTTGGGTCGGGATTAACATGTAGCTGATGAGAATCTTTACTTTCGATTTGTAAAATTCCACCTCAGCAGTTTTTTAAGATAAAGTAACTAGGCGAATTGTTTCTACTAAAGATGGGATGACGCAAGATTTTGAAGCCTACGTTTTTATATTGTCTGGGTTTCATGGTCAGAAATTTTAATACAATTAGGCGGTATTTTTTGTTTTGGCTTTTTTTCTCCTTTTTTAAAAAGAAATAGATGGCGCTAACCTGGGAGGGCCTCTTTTGCTTGAAACATCGAAGGCCTTTCTTTGTAGACCCATTGATGAGGCCTTCGAAAATTTGACCAGTTTTTAACGATATTTGAAGTGGACATTCGATTATTTTTTACGGTCTCCATGTTCCTTCCTTTTCAAGATTTTGATTTTCAAGAGCTCTTTTTAGTCGCATGTCATTCCTGAATAGACTCTTTAACATGACGTGACGAGATTGATGCCAAACACTGCATGTATTGACCTAGTTTCAATGGCTGTTTTGTGTTGGGGGCATTCATAAAAGACTGCCTTGAAATTACAGCTCTAGATGCGTTACTACCTTGTTGTCACTTTTGTAGCCTGTGCATTGTGGCCCGGCTTCGGGTGACGTCACTGTTTATCAAGGTTGTTTTCGGTAATTTGGCAACATTTTGAAAAGGAAAGCTACGCTAACGGTGTCATTGTACTCTGGTGGAAATCTGACACCACTTCGCATGTGTACGTAAACACGCCGTTATTATTATTGTATTTGATACAGGCGATAATTCATTCGCTCTAATGGCACGGGAAGGGCAAATATTTTTAGAAATTTGAGCAAGATTAAACATCGTGTCTTGTTCCCCTGCACAAGTCCAATAATATTTATATTCAAGCAGATTTGTTTTTGTGCTTGATTTGGCGCTGGAAATTACAGGGTGTCCCAATTCCATCCCATTAATCTCATACCTAACTCAATGATTTGAAACGCAATTTTTAATCGTTTTAGCTATGATGGACAAACGTGATCTTTTGATCGAGGTGGGTGGAGCTTGTCCTTGGGTTTGTCGTTCGATGTCGGAGTTATTCGGATACGGCATTACGTTGTAAATGATTTCTTTCCAGACCCATAATTCATGATAAATTGACAAGCACGAATACTTTATAGGCTTATAATAATTCTTCTAGAGCCTGATATATTTTGAATGATTTAATAATGGTCAGTTTGTTTATAAAAATATGAAAAAAACATGGGTACTAACCCGTTTTCGAAGGTCGTATGTTTTTCAATGCTTGTTTAATTATTTTTATAAACAAAAGGGACGTTTTCAAATTATACAAAAATACACGTACATGTATATCAGACCCTAGAGGACGGCAAATTCTAAGCAAGGTAATTCCTAATAGGTAATTAAAGCAACAACAAACAAAAAAACTGATAAAACTCATGTTGGGAGAGTTCAGTATGTCGTTTTAGTATTTTTATTTTCAATTTACAATTGCAATAAACATAAGCTTATATATTGTATGACATAATCGCTTTTCCCCCATAAAATTCCATCCAATAATCATGCCATCAAGTTGCATAATGTCCAGTAAGCAAGTTTCATGCAGACACCTTTTCCCCCACTTACTAAATTCCAACATAAACAATGAAGACGAGTGACTTGTTTTCAAATGATAAACAAAACCCAAAATGTAATTGCACTCAGCTTATCATCTTGTTGTTTAACGCCACTCTAATGCCATTGGCCCCAAAGTGCATAATTATATCAGCTATGGGCAGACGGTAAGCAGCGCCATTAAAACCGTGTCCGCGGAGTGATTAATGTAAATCAACCCAGCGAGGCTAATTTCCTTAATAAGAGCGTCAATAAAATGACGTCATTGTCAGGTGCCTAAGTTATATTTAACGCTCGTATTAAATTTAATATTCCGACGTTCGTTCCAGTCGCTTAATTAGGCCTGTTCGACACAGGACACGGAATATGTACTTTAATAAAATAATTCAAGAAACTTCGTGTCGCTTACCAATTAATTCAAGCTCTTTAAGCCTAAACCAAAAGCATGCTCACATTGCAAAAAAATGACTCATACATTTTTGCTTCAAAAACGTATAATTGCCAAATTTAATTTCCCCAGTTGATCGTCCACCAGGGTTTCAGCTTTGGTTTATAATTTCGAAATTTTCAGTTTGTTATTAAAAAACAAACTAAGAAACCTAAAAAAAAAAGTTACGCCACCACCAAAGATGAGGCTTAATTCCCTGTCTGACAAACTTGCAAAATGAAACATTTTCAAATTAGAAACCAAAGCTGAAACCCTGGTGGACGACCAATTCTACATTGGAGAAGATAAATTTAGTAATTAGCCTGCATGTATAATAAGTATTTAAAGCAATAATGTACGAGTATTTTTTTGCATGGTGGACATGCTAATGGCTCAGCCTTAACGGCTCGTTAATTTTTTAGCTGGACTCGGCCCTAGCCTGACATTAATTGAATAACGAGTCAAGTACGCGTGGGCGGCATTTTATGCGTGACTTCTAATGACTCCTTAAATTAGCATTTTTCGAATCGTATTTCTTTTTATTTCAGTAATCGCAAAAGAAGGCCGAGCTCACCGGATGGCGACGTCGACGTCAGCGCCGCCATGGTCCTAATGTCTTTGTCTTGCAGCCCCAAATCACCCAGGCTTCCAAACTACAACTCAGATACAGGTAACATCTTTTAATTCTATTATCCAAGAATCATACGTTGCTTAACGGGATTCACTACAACAAGATGGCACCTGCTTGGGAACGTATTTCAATGTTTTCGGGGCTGATGAACAGGGTTCCCAATGACCTGGAAAATCAGGAATTGTCAGGGAAATGGGAAGAACCTGGAAAAGTCAGGGAAATGGGAAGAACCTGGAAAAGTCAGGGAATTTGCATCGGCTAAAGTTAATCCATTTGCTGGTCACTTCAAAACGAGATTAATTTTTAAAAAGCATTCTACTTTTAAGTAATAAAATTACACCCACACCTCGCTTTACAGCCGCTCTTTATACGGAGCTTTGCTATAACTATCTTAAGTATACATGTGTCATAAGAATTTTCGGACAGTTCAAAAAGCTTAAATTTAAAGCTGTGTAATGAAACATTAGTTTGATATTAATTTTTTTTTCATTCTTAGCCATAAACTTTAGCGATTTACTAATGTTTTAAAAAAATAAGATTCAGACCGTATCCAATGTAATTTATATACACGTAGATTTCCATGTAAAACGATGTTTCGGTTTACAGCCAACTTCTCAGGAACCTACATTATATTGGCCTTTTGAGTGTAAATGGTAAAATTTGTTTCCGTTATATTCTATGAACACTTTTGATTAGTCCAAAAATCTGAAAAGTCAGAGAAGTTGAGTTGGAACCCTGTGGGATGTTGGAATGGCGGTTTTAGAAATTGTGAACCGGAAGTGGGGGAGCCTCGGTGTTTATCCCGTTTCCCCACAATTCATCGCTGTATCTGAATGGAGGGTGTAATTGGTCGTTATGTCCTCTGCCATTGAAATTAACGCGCGTTAGTTGTCGGGAATTAAGGGTGTTGCTCACGGGGCGGATTCGCTAATTGCCACCGGAAGTCGCCATTTTGCATTTTTCGGTGGCGTGTTCATCCGTAGCGCCAACATCCGAACGAGATTGTCACTTTACGAACGTTTAGCTTCGCAAACGAGATCATAGCCCCGGCTGAATTACCGATATTTCGGTTTTTTTATTATTAATGGTGAAACCTGATGTGTTGTAAAACTGAGATTAAATTAGGTAAAGGTACATGGTGCAATGAGGAAGTTGTCGACTCACATGAAGTACATGTAGTGACAAAATAATTATTTAGTCATACAAGTAGTACCCCGTTAGGATGACAGGTTTCCTACTATTATTAAGACTACTTGATAAATGTGTCCGTCCATGACGCATCCTCTACTAACACTAGTTCATTGTTTTCATCATATTCCCATCTGGGTAGTTAAATAAGAAACGCAATTAGTTTGGTAATACAGGGTGCTTCGGATGTCGTTTGCTCAAAACTGCAAAACAGTGACTCCACTTTCCTGTCAAAACAAGAAACAAATTATAGAAAAAAGCCTGTTGGTTGAAGCTTTACTCACGTCACGTGATTTTGAGCTTTATATGAGAATCACCTTGGCTTCAACAACGGCTTAATAGGGGTTCCGAGTTCGAAAGGGAAGATTTAGAACTGTCCACATACGAAATCCCGAGTAAAACCTGGATTCAAGTCTGCTTGTTGGTGGCAAACATGGTTTATTTGATTGCACGGTCGGATCAATAAGGGATCAGATCTCATCATGAGGTCTTCTTTGTCGCTTAAACGCGCAAATCTGGTCACACTGGCCGATTCAGATTATCAGCGCTAAGCTTCCAACATATCGTCAATAAATGTTGTGAAAGTCTCGAGAAGTCAAAAGAGAGCTAGCTAAATAAACTTGTTCAATAATGGTAAATTAACCTATTTTTCATAGCCCAATTTCAAGTTTTGAAATAACAAAAAAAAACATCAGTAATTGGTAAATCTTGTTTCCAATGTAATCTATACGCGTTTTTTGATAGTCAAGAGAAATTTGATTTGGTTGGGAACCCTGACCGTTGCGTTTTCCTATTGTAGCAGCTTTTAATTCAGTCGTTCAGTTT
>JAQIXS010001536.1:0-29224 GCA_034700785.1 Rossiulus vilnensis | reverse complement strand
AACCAAAAAAATGAAATTGGCCAATTGATAGCTAGTTATTCGCCACAACATTCTTCATGGATGAAGCAGGCCAATGAAGCCATTAAGGTGAGATTTAAATTGCAAGCAAAACAAATTAATTTAATATTTTTAGTAATAAAATGTTCGTGGATAAACCAAAGTTATCTCGGATGAAAATTGATGCCATTTCAAATGTGAATTCATTGTTATAGATGAATAATTGCTGTGTTGCTAATCCATCCAAAATCTTTTTAGTGATTTCAATATTGTAATATACATTGCACAATGAATTTCAGCTAAAAGTGTCCAACGATGATCGACAACGATTGCATTATGAAGTGCTCAGCCGCCGAAGAATACTCGTCGATAATAACATCCTACGGAAGCCTCAAGATGAAAACAGCAGTTTTCTTCGAACGACGTTAAGAAGGTCAGATTTCTCCGTTTTTTTAACAGACGTTTCATGACTACAGCCAGTTGAATACGCCTTATATAAAAAGTTAAAAATAATTTAGGTTCAACAGAAATAAGCTGGAGAAGCTTCGATCTGAATCGCGCGACAGAGATGAAGGATACAAGTCGTTTGAACGCAGTTTTTGGGCTTTCTCCAAAGCTCCAATAACGCAGAGTCTCACAATGATTGCTGATCCGGATTTAGAAGATGTAGCACTGAACATGTTCTCGTCTTCACTTATTTACTCAGGATTAATGCCCACTAGTGAGTGGATCAAATCAGTGTCATTCGACATGCATTTTTATAAGATTCGAAATGTTTTGGCCAAATATCTTAAATAAAATATCTGTGCTTTAGATGACCCAGAGAGGCTAAGGGAAGAGGATCTAATTGGTTTAGTCCAGAACGTCATTGAACGGTCCATGAAACGAGATATTCTTTTAAACGAACTTTATGTTCAATTTATCAAGCAAACAACCGATCATCCAGGTAAAGCATATACGTGTAACATAATCGTTTGTTAAGGTTTAAATGAAATCTTCTGATTGTATATTATGCGGTACTCCGTCATTATGATGAGATTTTTTTCTTGGTTTTAATGAGGCTAATTTGTTTCTGATATCAAATGTCCTCAGCAATCAGCCTTCCATCAATAATAGAATGCGATTTAAACACCCGTTTAACACCCTCAAAAGTGCTTGCATTATTGTTTAAAAAAATATTGATGAACTTTCAGTGTTGTTAATTCATTTGTTGTCTTACTGTTTACAGATCCAAATAGTCGCGTAAATATGAGGCATTGGCAGTTGCTCAGTGTTCTGTGTAGTGTGGCACTTCCACCGAATCGTCTCATTGCCAACTATCTTCAAGCTCACTTGCGTAAATGTGCCTCTGACGACGTGACGGAGGAAGGACAGTATGCTCAATTTGCTCTGAAGGTGATGAATGAAAAGAATTTGCTCAAATGAATTGTATTTATAAATAATGTTTATTTATTAATAATTGCTCGTTATTTGATTTTAGAGCCTATTAAGAACTATTGAAACTAAGTCGAGACAGTGGCCTCCTTCTAAACAAGAAATTATGTGCACCATCAACAGGTAAAAATTATCTCAATTGCATTGGCTGTTATATTTTTACGTGTCTTTTCATTTTGTTACATTAAACCATTTATGTTAAAACGTTTATTAGGAGGCCAATTTACACTCGGCTGCATTTTATGGACCAGCAATATCATTCAATCGAGTTTGATCCTGCTGCAACAACTCGCGAGGTATTTCAAATAAGGCTTCGTTATCGCAGCAACAATCACTGATGAATTCTTACCCATTTCACCTGAATTCAATTCTTCTATTTTCTCAATGATTTCGCTAATGTTTATGTTTGTCATGAATCCTTAGGTTATTGAATCGGTAAAACTAACTATTGGGTTGCGGCCAGATGCTAAAGGTTATTCTATCTATGAGGTGTTTGGCAATTCAGGTATTTGATTTATGGCCTTCCTTGGCTACTATTATTCCTGAAATTTCTATCACTGAATTATATTTTTGTATTAAATAGAACGAAGTATGATGATGGAAGAAAAGATTACGGAAGCAATGTATAAATGGGAAAGATATAACCAAAATACGTGGAAGTCGGCAAAGCGGCAGCACATCTTCCTATTTAAGGTAATGTTGCATAAGTAACCTTTTAATGAGTCGTTATTATAATGCACCCAATAATTAAACGAGTACTTATTTTCCAGAAACATTTGTTTTTGGATTCGTATATTGATCTTTACGATCATGTCGAAAAAGAGCTACTGTATCACCAGATTGTGCACAACATGAGAAATGATAGATTTCCCATTACCGAACAGGAAGCTGTAAGTCTTTGATTTTTTAAAAAAAAATGCAGTTATTAGAATTAAGAATATTACTTAAAATGCGTTAATTTGTTTATCAGATAATGCTTTGTGCGCTGAAAGCCCAATTAGAAATGGGCGATTGCAATGATGAACAGGAAGATTACAGGTATGAATTTGTTTTATTATTCAAATGATTATGAACTTGTACATTAGAGATTACTTTAAACAGTTACTCTAAAATTTCATGTAAAGAATTAAAATGATCCCATTTCAAAATATTATTCGAAATTGGCCAAATTATGGATGATTTGTTTTAAGCCAATTTGAGCAAAAATATTTTCTATAATATGAGCGATTTGTTATTTACATTAATAGAACGGTAATGGCACGCTGTTTGCCTCCACGCATTTTAATAAACATCACCAGAGAAGCCGTTGCCATCCAGCATCAGAGTTTAGTTGGATTGGACAAGGAGCAGAGCAAGCAAGCCTTTTTAAGTCTAGCTCAAAGTTGGCCTTTGTACAGAGCCACTATCTTTGAAGTCATGGTAATTGGTTAAATTGCCTCTACTTGCAGGATATTAAAATATTTCCTTTTTTTGACTGAAGTTAATTCGCATTCTTTAGCAATCATACACGTCTGTTTGGCCAAAAGTCCTCTGGTTAGCTGTGAGTCAAACAGGAGTTCATCTAATGGAACAGCGCACAAGAGTTAGTATAATTTGCACCTCAAATTAAAATTCAGACAATAGCGATGTTGTCATTCTAAACGTCTGTATATTTAATTTCCCTAGAATGTGTTTTGCACCTGTGAGTATGACGACATTGTAAGCTACAGTCCATCGTTGAACAGTCTGATGATCGTTACTGGAAGTGTAGGAAAAGGAAACAAATACATTTTCAATACAACTCAGGTGCATATTTTCTAATTCCTTAAATTCAATTAATTGCCACTGTAACATACTGTTTGTTCGTACAGTTTTGTAACTGAAATGTGAAATATTTTGCTTTTTAGGCAACTCAAATCGCCCATTTGATCAAAGACTACACTAAAATTCTCTGTCAGAGGATCGCAGAGCCCCGCTGGGTCCACGAGCACGAATTGCACCATTCGTTGGAACTGCAACAAATGGAGCGGCCAAAAACTCAACCAAAGAAACGTCCAATAAGTATTCTGCACAAACCTCTGCCACAATTTGTTAGCGACGAAATTTGTGTATAATGTTGATAAAGCATTTTATTATTTAATTTTTTTATTTGAAAAAAAGAAAAAAGAAAATATATATGTGAGGAAAATTGTAATTAACTGAAATGATCACTCTCCTTAAGTGCCCTGGGCTGGAACTGGGGTAGTGCTCTTGCTGATGCATCTTCCATTAGACGGACAATTGAGTGGCTTCCTGTAAACTTAGCACTCGAGGCTCTCGTTTGCTTTCAGAATCTCTCTAGTCAGCCAAAAGGAACGTTGAGTTCACTCATTTTATTTCACGTTTTCTTAGTATCAATTCCGAAGAGATAGCCTGCAGTTATGAAAATCGTGGTTGCGGTGATCAGTTTCATCACATATGCATTATTTACGCGGTTTGCACATTTTTATGATATATGATTGCATGATTTGTTTATGTCAGACTGTCCTTCAGAGATGACAATTCACTCGATTAAGTCAGGTTCCAATCCATTTATTTCATTGGCAATTGGAGGCAGTAAAGTAAAATGAAAGTTGGAGGAAATCCCAATCATTTATTTGGTGTCTATCATACTATTCCTGAAATTGAAGAGATTTTGACCTGATGTAAAAAGTAACATTATTGAGTTTTTCACTAGCATCTGGGGTCTTGGCCCCAATCTTACATAAATGACGCAACGTCCAGATTTTTAAGGAAGTTTGAAAAAAGCAGGATTATCCAGATGCAGTTGAAAATAGCTGCACCCGAAAGAAATATTTGTGCCAGATATTCTCAGAAATCTCAGAAAGGTTCAATGGAGCATGGCTAATTTTTGTTATATGTTAACCCATTTTTAAATACGTTGAATTGAATTAGTCAGGATTTTTAAAAGTGATCATCTTTAAGTTTATTTTAAAGTAAATGCATTTATTTGTCATTTTAAAACCTTTGCAAGAAAACTGAAGAATATGAACGTCTATCTTTCTGCTATATTTTATCAAATCGATCATGGTAGAGAAACCCTATGACAATAGGAAGGAATTATCCAAGAATTGTAATTTTTTTTATGTTTTATCTCTGCTTGGTTTTTCAGTAATCTAAACTCCCATAAAATAAACCTCAATAAAAGTCAGAGCAAAGTTATTATCATATGGTTTTCTTTGTCAGAAGAGTTCTTTTACAAGTCTTACTTGTTGGTCCTAATTTAATCCCTCATCAAAATTAAAACATGGGATGATCAATTGACCCTCAATTTGCAATCCGATAACAATTTCTTGCAAAGTTCAGCAAAATAATAATATAAAATGATATAGGGTTATTTTGCTAGAATATTTAGAAAAATGATTGGTTTCTATAATTTCCCTTAAAAACTTGTTCTGTTTATTTTCTGTTGATACTGATAGAATGGCACATAAAAACAAAATTCGCTTTTATCAAAATTTCGAAAATTGATCACCTCCAGTTGCTCGTGATTGAAAGATACTAAAAATATTTTGTATTTTTTCCTCCGTTTAATTTTTAAAATCCGATGGTATATATTCATAATGTTAAATTATTGCAGTAACCATTTGGCGATAAATAATATGTACAAAGCTTAAATGAAATAGTCTTAATGAATTAAGTATTTGAATTATTGCTGTAAGAAATTCAAACTGATTTAATATGGTGCTATCTCATTTATACATTACTAGGTATTTAAGAAGATTTTCTTTTATCAAGATGATGTGTAATTGCAATCAACCTCAGTTAGGTGAGCCATTTTATAATAAAACCTATTTATGATCGCATACACAATGTATTTAAATTGTGTGTGTGTGATTATAATTAAGGATGAGATTTGTATAATGAGTTTTGGAACTATTTCAGGATTATTTATTTTGTTCATTGTTCTTAGTTTTGAGATATAATATATTTTGTGTTTGCATATTGCTTTCTTCCGCAATATGAACTGGATTTAGTTAATTGTTTGACAACAAATCAATATTGATATGTGGTCCATTTATTTTTCCCATCGACTGCAATGCATCAATAACAATCCATTTAAAATTAAATATATGAAAATCTGCTGTTTCAAAATATGGAGAATCAAATTATGAGAAAACAGACTTGTAATTTGTTTTGAAATGCTGCTTGCATTAATTAACTGTACACAGCTCAAAAGCAAAATAGCGAAGATTGAAACATTGAAATAAATCTTCCTATTAATGTAGGGGTCATTACAAACTTGAAGCAAAGAATTCTAATTTCATTTAAACGTCTCTTAAAGTACAACTTCACTGCATCGTTTCTAATAGCTCGAATCAGCAATCCATTTAAATCTTATGATGTAAAAGTGCTTCAATAATTAAAATTGATTTTATCATAACAATCATTAATATTAATTTAGCTGAAGGTATGAATTATTAATTCTAACTAGTTCTTACTAGCACTTACCCTAAAATAATTACATTAAAGTTAAAATGTGATTGCTAAACTAACAGTGACGTGACGAAATGTGAAAGGTTCAGTTTTGTCGATGTTTACTTTTATCTAAAAAAATTAATTTGTCAAAAAACGACAGTGCATAAATCAACCCTAAATACTTCAATTGTTGCCAAATCTTCTTTCCGACATACAGTTTGTCAAACGGATGCTAGTTTATCCAACCCCCAAATCAAGTACTGCTCTTTGTGTTTAGTTTACAATCTAACATACAAAGGCACCTGACTTGTAGTATCTATTAAATTTATTGTTAATCCATTTCACTTGGATTACCTTGGACTAAAATATGGAATTGTTGGCATTCAATTACATGATGCAAAGAATATCTTTACATTTACTAACAATCAAAGTGTACAGTGTATGATAAAAATATTTGTTTTCATATATTATTTTCCTAATTTGCGTACCTAGACATTTCCCATGATTCTTGGTTTTTAATTTTGTTTAAATATGTGTTTGGGCTTCCCACAATTTTTATTCATTTATGTATGTTTTATACTTTTTTTATGATGTAACTATGGCCAGTAAAACTTGATAGGCGATGCTGTATTATACTGTATTTTGGAAGATCCAGTACCGTTTGTCCTCAAAGGGACCACATGAATACTGGCTTCACTATTAATGATCAAGCTCAAGCGAAATTGAACTAAATAATGCATTGTACATGTCAATAAAAAAAAAGAAAAGTTAATTTAATGACTGTTTTTTATTAATATAGATCAAAAGTGATATCAAATTTTGGCAGAAGAAAGGTTAAGAAAATCGAGAACGTAATTTTTTACTGTTTATTTTTTCCATCTGTTATATTCTCTATTAGTTTTATTTGACAAAATTCAATAATAAATCATTAATTGTTTTAACATGGTACAATCGCACATATGCTCACATATAAACATTTCTCCCAAACATTACTGTTGCGTTCTTTTACAGCTATTAATTTAAAAGTACTTAACCATTTATTTATTAAAAATACGTAAATATATAACTTATTACTTAAATATGACTTATTTTCAAAACGAATAGACAGGTTTGTTGATTCAAATTGCTCGCTTTAGTGAGAAGATATATTATCTACAAAATATGCATTATTGGAACGCAGTTTTATTTATTTTAATGCCGTATTTTCTCAATGATAGCATATCTCAACCGCTACTAAGCTTACAAATATACTGAACCTTCGAAGAACTAAGAGTAAGTAACACGTTCATTTTTACTCGAATATTTTATTAAGAAAAATGACTGGAATACACACAGTTTAATTCTTTGGATGAAATATATCCCTCAGCCAGTCTTTTAAAACGCTGTAACTGAATTAATGTCATAAACTGAAACAGTTTTCGAGGTACAGGGGGAAATGGATAACAAAACTTTTAAATTCTCAGCGTAAAGTTCAAGTAAATGTTAGGCCAAAATCAGGCTAGCTATACGAGAAACATTCTTTGTGGAGCAATGGTTAAAGACAAATATGTTCAATTTTATTAAAAAAATCTTGTGTATGACTTTATGCAGTGTGATAATCTGTCAACCAGAGACAGATCTACAGTGTACATACGGATCCAATGATGTTGAAAATGAACAGTTTTCAACTTTGGGTCAATTTTTAAAAAGTGCACGAAGATAGAGGGCAGAGAGGGAGGAAGGGAATCCTTTAGTCCGTGAAACATCGTTATATTATGGCTGTACATAAATTTGCATACTAAACATATGCCAATTATTAACCTTGCTGTACAATCCCTCGTTAGAAAAATGGCCACCCAATAATATCTGCAATACCAGGAAGGGGAGATTGGTAGTACGGAAGTTGAAAAAAAATCAGTTGGTTTATCGTTGGAAAGAAGTCGAAGTTTCAAGGAGACTCTAAAGAACATCAAGGTCAGTAAATCGAAACCTTCTTCAAATAATGTAATAACGAAAGCGAGTTCTTTCTTTGTTATTTTTAAAAGCCTTAAAATAAAAAGGCGCACCAAAAATCACTGCATATTTCTATGGAACAGATTGCTTATTAAAAAATGATGCAAATACACGTATTTTGCGATAATTTACTCTTGTTATAATATTCATTACGTTTTTTTTTAATTTTTAGTACATAATTTTTAAATATTTAAAAAATGATTTTATAATATTCATCAAGTTTTTTAAGAATATGTGCACATCTATGATTCGTGAGAAATACACCGTAAAGAATGTTCGCAAAATTATTTAATAACATTAGGTAAAAATCAGGTCTGAACTTATTCAAAACTGTGAATTACAGAAAATTATGCCGGATTTGCGGTGACGATAATTGAAGGAATGTTGAAAGTGTAAATCAATATAATGACATTTGTATTTTAAGTTTTTGTGTCTTTTCAATTGTACGTTTTGCATAGAAATACTCCAGTAATCATGCCAAATGTTCATTAAAACTGACTCCTAATCGGGACACCCTGTATAAAGGGAAATTTGGTATAGACGTGTGAAAACTAAAAATTAAACCTTTCTGCTAATTAGAAAAGAAATAATCTGCCGGCCCAGAATAGCCATCGCTGGCAACTTTTGAAAAAACCTCGCTTGCTTTACTGACCTATCTGAAGTCGTTTTCGATTTGGTCTTTTTTACACTTCACTGGTCAATACTTCAACGTTTAAGTCAGACATTTCAGTTCAACCAATGAAATTTTTACGATTGCAATACGTTGCACTTAATGCACATCTTAACGCTGAACCAAAAGGATGCCCACCGAGCAAAACAGCTACACTTTCTTTCATTCAAAAGCTTTTTATAATTGATGAATTTTATTTCCATCAGTGTAGAATTGGTAGTCAACTGGGGTCTGAATTATTGTTTTAATTTGAAAATGTTTGGTGTATTTGTAAAAATTAAATATTCTTGAAAAGAAATGCACTACTCGTGGTTTCTCCTCTCAAGAAGACTGCATAACGGATTTTTCGAGTTTATTTAATTGTTTTTAAAGTTAATAGGGATATTTTCAAATTATAAAAAATAACGCAGATCTTAGTCGGAAATTCGGAAATTTAGACGTTTATCTTTCACTTATACATCCCCCTTCATCCTCATCGCATACACCTTCCCCCCTCCCTTAGCACCTCTTTATAGATAACCCCTTAAGAATTATAATAAGTATTTCAATAAAAAAATGTGTTGTTTTGCATGGTGGGCATTCTTCTGCTTCGGTCTTGAAAATCGCTAATCAACAGACCGCACTGGTCAGCATGTCTATAATCCTCTTGATGTAGCCATTGGACATTCTTGTCTGTCAGTTCCTGCCTCCTTGCTTCGCCTTTTTTCTACGAAGAGCAGCAGTCCATTGTCATAATCGTATGGAGATTTTAGAAACATATCCTGTTTGATGTCGACATCAGACCGAACTGTTTGATAAGTAAAAGCCTTCGAATGAACGTCGGTTTTTCGCTTCCCATCACATCTTCCTTTCTGCCCACATGATGTTGGGATATATTTCAAAACATATAAGATAACATGTGACAGAATGTTCTTAAAATATACCCAGTAATATACCTGAAATATCATGAATTGGGGCTTTTGGTGTATATCGCCCTTGAGTTTTAACTGTTCAAATTCTGTTATTTCACTTATGTGTAAAAATTTAGGTCAAAAATATTTACCCCCCTGCCATATGGTATTTATATGCTGACTGTCGGGTACCGAATAGAATGGAACAAAAAGGATAAAGAATATTTTAAAATACACTGTATATTGCATGAAGTATAATTTCAGATATATTACATAATATACTAAAAATTCCCAATTTATGATATTTCCGGTATATTAATGGGCATATTTCTAGAATATTTTGTCACCTATTATTCTATATATTTTGAAATATATCCCAACATCGTGAGGGTGGAGCCTCCGCCAGGGGACTACACTTAGGTGTCCATATGTCCCCTATCCAAGTGCGAAATCGCCTATCAGTTGAGTCTTTTTGGTATAATTTCCCTACACGTACCACTCCTTGATATCTTTGAGGTCCTTCTTCTTGGGCAGCTTGCAGGCCTTCTCCCCCATTTTCACATTGCCGTTCATTTGGGGCTGTTGTCCATTGATGAAGCCCAGGCTTCCGGTGCCGTACACGCCCCTTCCGTCGTCCATGCCAATGCCCATGGGCCCTAGGCCCAGGCCCATGCCCCCGCTTCCGGTTCCCATGCCGTAGCTGGGGCCATGGATGCCAGAGCCCAGACTGGGGCTGCCCCTGCCACCTGCGAACTGGTAGTTCTTGCTTTCGTCCACCTTGTAGGAACCTTCGGACTGGACGCAGAACTTGCACACCAGCAGGATGACCAGCACGACCACGCTCAGGATGCCGGCCACGATGCCGATGACCAGCGCTACCCCGTCACCGGAAGTACCCCCTCCTGTGTTGCTGCTGCCCTGGGTAGGTTGCCTGGATCCCCCATTGGTTGATCTGGGGTCCTCGTACTTGGGCTTCGGAGGTGGGGGAGGAGTGGGTGGAGGATCTGTGACATGGGGTGTTGAGAGATGGCCGTCAATTTCGTGGAAAACAGGATCTCGATCTCTGGTTGGAGTAGACTCTGGCCACTGCCCAATGTGAGGAAGGTCTGGGTTTGGCGCCGCTGTGTAGTGCTTTATGACAATGGTGGGGCTGAAAGGAGTGCTGAGGGTCGCTGGGGGCGTGGGATGGTGCACTGCCGGGGTCACCACGCTCGGTACTGCCAGCCCTCCAATGTCCTCAGAGCCTGAACCCTCCTTGCACTCCTCCTCATCGTCGCAGGGCTTTGCGTTGCTGCCTACTCTGCTCGGAGGACCTCTCGTAGGTACGCTCGGAGATGTGGTGCTCTTTTGGGGTTTTGGAGTTGGTGGAATGTACACTGGAGTGATGAGGTCGTCCCCTGAAATGAAATCAGAATCGGTTAGCTCTTTATCATGGCTCTTCTGGCCCTTATGAAGTGAGAACTGTCAAGTTCTTCACTGCCAGAGACAATATCGTTCTTTGCTTGAATGCAAAAAAATCTGTGTTCTGACTTAAGGTCACAGGAATTTTGCAACTTAATTAGAAATGCTTCACAATGTATAATGTGTTTGAATGTTAAAATTAGAATGTGCAATGGTAAACTGCCATAGAAGCAAATTCAAGCAATAATACATGCCCACCTTTGGTAAAAAGATTCTGACATACGTGTGCTTAAACTACTTAATATGAAGGCTGCGTTTATTGTTTTTTAACATGTAGGATTGGTTGTCCACAAGGGTGTATCGCATTTCATTTGTTTTTAAAATGGACAGTTTATTTAAAAACACTAAACAAACATACATGTAAAAAAGTAAATATAGACCTCCTATGCCCATTTTTAGAGGTTTATGATGGAAGAAAAACCCATTTTTGGAGACCTTTTTCCATGTTTATTTACATTTTGTTTTATAAATATGCAAAATGGTAAAATATAAATACAGCCCTGATATTAAGATGACATAAAATATTCCTTTCCCTTCAACCTCCAATGTCTTTTATGGACGGCTTGTTAGTTGTTAGGGGCGAGCTAGTCCAACGTGGACAATAATGAACTCGATTTTAAATTATTTTATAAGCCCGGATTGGATACATGTACCTGGTTATTAAAGTGTAAATGAATTGTTTAAGGGTTAAAATAAAGACAGGTGATGGAGTGACTCCATACAAAGGATATTTTATGGACTGCCCCTCAGAATTTGAATTAAAAAAAGACTAAGTGTAATTAAAGCCCCAGGGGAAGATCAAGGGTGAATTTTCTTCCACCTGCTAGTTATGCTCTGTTGCGCAATAGGAGACATAGCAGCTGATTGCGACATTTTAACATCGCAGTTGTACACTGTAGGCTGATGGTGTTCTGCTAAAGTCAATCCTGGGCAAATTGAACTACTTTTCATTTTTATTACCAGATCCAGTGTCTACGGGTGATATGCAATCTTCATCGTCTTCGGCACCGCATCCTGAGCCAGAGCTGACGAACTCGTCGGTATTGATTTCTCCATTGGCAGTGGTCTAAAAAAATTGAAAGTATTTCAAGAAGATGGGTCAGTCGAGGCCCTCTATGACTATCTCTGAAACAATCAGCATGAGTGTTACCTGCTGAGGTATCTCTCCTCCTCCGTGTCCACTCCCTTGTGGTCCAGGCATCCTCGAGTGGGAAATGGATAAGACGAGCTCAACGTCCCCCTCCACCGTTGTCCTTGGGTCCTTTTCCACAGCAAGGTCAAGAACTCTCAAGCCGTTGAACACCAGACCGGCGATGATTCCTTCGAATGGTCGCTCGACGATGTCCTTCAGGTTCTTGACGCCTCCGACTTGGATCCGAGACTGGGTGTTGAACTCCATCAGTTGTTTCCCTGATTCAGGAGCATTAAAAGGACCTCTGGTAAGTGAGCCTTGCTAATAATTCTGCAGCAGGAGCAATAAGACGGTTATGAAATATGTCTGAGTTTGCTCGACTGACCTGGAGGATGCTTGGTCAGTACGTTATAGTCGTCCACTTGAATGGTCGAATTGGCTCCTGATCGAGTGACTCTTATAACGTGATAGAGTCCGTCATTCACCTTGAAGGCAGCTTCTTCCATTGCATGGTCTGCGGTTCCCATGTTGTACACCATGAATAAGGATCCATCCACCTAAATTAAAGAACTTGACCATCACACTGAGATCCCTTCGGATTATGAAAATTCAATATCAAAGCTGTAGTCTTCAGGGTGTCCCAAACCTCCAAGAACCTCTAAAAACAAGCTTTCGTTTACTCAACTTTGTATCTTCGAGGTTTCAGGTTGCTGGAAATGGTTTTGAAATTGCTCAAATTTTCCCTGTAATTCTTCATTACTTTTTCCAGTGTTTGAAATAATTCAGTAAATAAAATGAAAAACTGGATAGAATATATCCTCAGATACTACTTTCCATGAATTAAAAAATAAATTAATTAAATAATATACAATAATTATCTAAACATTATATTATATAATATATATTAAATATATGTTTGAGTATATTATATAAGTATAACAATTACAATAAATTTTAAAAATAAATTTAATAAAAAGGAAGAAAAATGGGCTTTTGTTTTGCGATGCTAGGCCTATCACATTTTCTTCACCATTATTTTAAAATAAACGGGAAGACTATTTGGAAGGCAGATTTGGATTTTCAAATATATCTCCAAACTCACAATGGATATCTCCAAATAGTCGTTGCTGCTGCCACTATCAATACGAATTAACAATCCTGAATCCTTTCTCGTAATGAAAGCGAGGGCCAGTAAATCTCCTTTTGTGTCTTTTCTTTTGTCGACTGGAAAACTGAACGTCAACTGGCCATGGTGGGGGCCGAATTCGTAAGCCACGCTTTCTGTAATCACGATACATCGACAAGATTTTAAAAGCTCAAAATCTTTCATTGTGTCTTTTTGATTAGATAGAAAATAATGAGTTTAAATCCCACCGTCGGAGCAGGTTGGTCCAGTGTAAGACGTCATGTCGCAATCGCAAGTGTAACTGTTCCATTGTTGAACGCAAACACCTCTGTTAGAACAGGCATTGTTGTTGCACTTGGTGCTCGGACCTGCAATTAGAATTATCCCGAAATTCAACTCGAGTTTACTTTTTATAAAACTCTTAGTTTCGCACCGGAATGTGAAAGAATGGTCTGAGTTATAGTTTTATTATTTGAAAATGTCAAATTCATTTAAAAAATTAAAATCAATTTGAAAAAAATACTTCGATGCCCATCTTCGGAGGTTTCATTAAGAGCCAGTTGCACCAACAAACGTTAAACAAAACACTAAATAAACCTCTAGTTAACTAATGTAAAAGCACTGCAGTAAAAGCATTAGCAGTTAACCATGAGGAAATGTTAACCCAGCTAATAGGCAGGGTTAACGTAATGGTTTTAATACAACGCAATTTTCCCAGAATTTCTAGCTGCAACAGGTTATCTCCATGTTTACTCATTTCAAATTGAAAAAAAACTTAACTCAAACCTTAGTGGACAAACAATTCTACAAAGGAAATAAAATTCGCAATTATAATAAATATTAGAAGCAATAATGTGTAATTGTTTTGCAGGGTTGGCATCCATTTGGGTTGGACTTGCCATTAGTTTTGTCAGCCATTACTGGAATCGGGCAAACTATTTGCGAACTGTCGAAAATAATGAAGGGAAGAGACCAATGTGATTATTTTGTTTTATTGCCTACGAAATAGCTGATAATGCTGTCAATCAAAATTGGGTCAATTCCCGTAATGACACAGCGAACGTTATTAGGAAATGTCTTCGAAAATAACAATGCGCAATCCAGATCGAGGGAGAAATTGGGAAAAAGACAAAAGACTGTTTTTCTTGTTTGTCGCTTGTAATTGCATGTCTTTGCCGTCTTCCATCCCTCCATCGATTTGGATTATTAAATGCCGACCGAATTGAAGCTGATTTCAAGATTTCCGCAAATATTGCCTGCGAATTAGTTTGCGGCATTCACTGGTGACGTGAAACAAATAATCTTGAACAGTCTCAGTGGTATGAGGGGAATAAAATAAATAAGCACATCCGTAGCGCAGTTTTAAAAAAATGGTTTTCGATAAATATCGAACGACATACCGTTGACATTTCTGACCAGATACCTGGATGAGAATTTGCATAAAATAACATCGCCGCAAAATTTTTTCTCCAAAGTAAAAAATACACCAATAATAAATAAAAGAAATAATGAAATTTTATTTAAAATTCATTTAAAAAAAATTCAAGATCGTAATTTTCAGGGCTAATGCTGGAAAAATACTACATGTACATGAACTTATCATGGTTGCCAAGGATGTACATCCTTAGGACATACGTCTCCATGGAAGCCATCTTGGTTTAAGGTTTTGAAAGCCGAAATTTGCTCATACATCCAGCTCTGGTCGAGAGACGCCAACTATATGTAAAATAATAAAGGTTATGATTTTGCACTTACCATCACAACCGGAAGAGACCAGGGTGCTGGGGATAAGTGCATCCGTGGCCGGTTCTGGGGTGTCTCCATTTAGGTCCAAAGAGGCTAAACATCCTTCGAAACCGTACTTGGACTGCACCGCTTTGGGTAACAAGTTGTACATGGCATTGGCCACTCCTCCGAGGTACAACATGCCCTCCAGGTCCAGATGGACATTGCTGCCAGGACTGGTGACGGTGGAAATCATGTCATCGACGATCAGGGTGTGTTTGCTCAACGTTGGTCTGGCCACTGTTACCGCATGCCACTTGTTGTCATTTAAGGCGTTCCTCGTGTTGGACTGAATTTTCCGTGGTCCATCGCCCAGATTGAAGATGAAATGCAGGTGACCGTTGACCATCTCAATGGCGATGAAGTCCTGCCCCTTGCCCGTGTTGTAAAGGATCAAGCCGTTAGGCTCCAGGGTCTTGAATTGGAAGTAAATGTTCATGGCCGAATGGGACTTGAGCTGTGGAAGACCAACGTACGTATACTTGGATTTGAAGGTGACAGAGTGATGAACCACAGGCTCTTTCTTGCCGAAAACAGCGGTCAATTCGATGTTCGAGCTGGGGCTGCTGCGGGCCATGTCGATGAAGTAGTTGCCGTTGAACACTAGGTGCTGAATGTGGCCGATGAAGTTCTGGTAGTTGGGCGGTCCTGCTCCAGGCGAGTAACTCACCAGAGGACCGCTGATGATGGCTCCCAGATGCATCTGAGTGAATTCCAGGGTGGTGTGCTTTCCGGAAAGTGGATCTGAAAGTGAAATAAATTCGTTGTGATTGCTCAAAGGCAACTAGCTTTTTAAGGGAAATGCAATGGAAATGAAACCTTCCATGAATATCCCTGAAGCGTTTTGACTGGAACATTCAACCACAGATGATCAACAGATGCATCTCTATTTTGTTAGTGAGCTACATATTGATCTAGCATAGCCATGCATATGATAGATGTTGTTTGTAGATTTAAAAATTTTCCCCTTGCCCTATTGGAGTTCCTCAATTTACATTAAGTGCTGCTGGTGTCATATTTTGGTAGGTCTTGGAAAAAGCATTTGAATTTCCTGAATATGTTCCTAACTATAGTTGACCAAAGATGCATCTTGATCCATACGGTTACATTAAAATTTGACGAAATTTCAGTATATCTTTTAAGGCCGACCCAAAACGATGCCCACCATGCAAAGAAGTACAAATTTTACTTCATATGCGTAAGATAGCTGTTACATTTATTTACTTACCTGTAGGATTGGATGTCCATTAGGGTCTGGGTTATTTTTACGTTTTGAAAATGAACGGTTTATTTATAAATAAAAAAAAATAAACATGGAAAGATATAGCAGACAACCTCCAAAAACGATCTGCTTTTTCTCATGCTGGGCTTCGGTTGTTGCATTAATTGCAAGATGTTTTCCATTGATAAAACGTTTGAACTGCTTTTTTGTGTAAAACGTGTATATTTATGTACTTTTTATCTAATAGGATTTTTTAAAATTTGGTCATAAAGTGTTATTGAAAGCCATGTTAGGAAATAGTTAAATTGAAAACAATTGGGAAAAAATGAAACGAATGAAGAATGGGAGGTGAAATTACACTTCTACTTAAATTTGTCATTCGTTTTAAAATAGACAGACTTGGAAAAATTTTAAATGTGACGAATTACTTTCCTTGTGGATAAAATTGGGTAAAAAATAACCACTGCTACGAGACGAAGCAACGTTTATCTTTCAGCGGTAATTGGCCGAACACATTTAATTATATTTTATTATCGGCAGATTAAGTTATTACTGACCCATGACAGAAGGTTCTTCGTCGACTCGCAGCTCCACCATACTTCCTCTTCTGGCCAATCTGAGGGTGTGCCATTGGTTGTCGTTTAACCCCTGTCCCGCCCTTGTTACCTATGGAAACGAGAAAATCGTGATTGCAGATAAGTCAGTTTGGGTTGCAATCAAAGGGGGAACTCCATCGTTTCCCAAATTAATCTGCAGGAAGTAATAATCTCCGAATGAGCAGTGAAGCTGCTCAAGAACATTTTCATCCCATTATCCTGGGCTTGGATGCTTAATACATACGCCTATTCATCGCTTATTTTAGAGCATATTTCAGCTAGCCCATGTCCTCTGATGAAAATCCTTATGCGAACTCTGCCATATGCCTTCGACGTCTAGTCTTACGAATATTTCTGGCTTCATCCATGACATCCTTAAAGTACGTCATGCCAAAGAATCGTTATAGCTGGAACCATGGTGGGGTTCTCATTGTGATAAATCAATGAACCTGATCCCGCAATTTCAATAAGGTAACTCTTATGGTTTTAAATGTAATCCGGCTTACAGGCGAGGGTCACTGAAAGGTCGGCCAGAAGTACAAAAGGCAATTTAGGAGGAAAAATAATCCTCGATGAAAAACTGCATTAAAGGGGATGCGGAATTAGATTCCTAAGCCAAGTGCTGGACTATTTTATTTGGCTTCTGTTAATAAACCCAGACGATTTGACAAATTCAATGCGATTTCAACAATTTCAGGAAATAAAATAGCTCCTGACAATATCCTTTGAAGTAGGCAATGAAATAACAGAATCAAATATTTCGACAAAATCACACATTAGAGCTTTTAAGGCAATCGTTATTGCGACGTTTCATATGAACACAGAAAATCCATAATTTCATTGATACACTCACACCTCGTTAAACGCTCTCGTTATAAAGGACTTTTTTGTTTTATAACCGTGTTTAATTTTACACCCTGTGGTGTTTCTTTATACGGCCAACGTAATGAAACCTGATATTTTATAACAAACCCGTGAAAGTGTATGAGTCTTTGAGGCGCATGGTAGTATTGAGGCCACCAGAATGTACAATGGTCATCCTCTTCTTTCACACTCTGAAAATACTTTTTTATAGGGCTAAACAGCAATTTTTTCTGTTGGGTCAAGTGAATTTGTCTTTTGAGAGCTAATTTCAGCTAAGGCCAGTGACAGAAATGATGTCAGGCTGATATTCAGACTATTCAAAAGTTTTGTTATAAGTATTTTTTATTTTGCAATTTTGTTTTGCTTCTCTAAGTTGTGTAATGGGATATTAATTTGAAATTAAATTGAAAAGTAAATGTATACATTTTAGCCAACAATGAGATTGGAACGTCAATTAAAAAGTAAATGTATGCATTTCAGCCAACAACTTAAATGATGTATTATTATTTGTAATGAGATTTGGAACGTATCCTATGCAATTTATATGAGTTTGTACGTAAAACGCGTTTCGTTATACAGCATTTCGCTTCACTACCAACTTTCCAGGAACCTATTTAGGCCGTAAAGCGAGCTTTATGAGTGTAATTTCAATTTCTGATGATAAAATAACGTCACTACCCATGCAAATTCATGGATTATTCAGATGGTTTAAACATTTGCGGACGTCTTGCACGAAGAAACGACATGTCTTGTGACAGAGCATCAGCGCTGACAAGAGCTTGCAAAAGGTAACATAAGGTGACAGGAGATGTCACATCATGTCCCCCTATCTCGAAGTGTCATGGCAGCAATCAGCGATGACAAGTTTCTGCAGATGTGGACTATATCTCTTGAGACGGCCAAAATACTGACATTTCATTTGCGATATGAGTTAAGAAATATTAAATGGGTGTAAATGTTAAATATAACCTTATATGGGGTTATATGTGCCAAAACTGATTGTTTGAGCCAAATATGGCCCGCATAAGCCCATATATGATCATGTATTAACACCGCCAAACATGGCTACATATTTGGCCTTTTATGAAAAAATATTTGATTTTCTACTTAAGAATATCATTATTGCATACTCACTTTCCTTGAACAAATACAATACTTGACAATCTAAATAAAATTTAAACCTGAATTTAAGCAACTGCATTACATTCTCCCTATATGGACATACAGATATATGTACGTCAATGTGTGTAAATATGTTAACTTTATTGTAGACGTACATGTATATGAATATGTGTGATTATGTATATGGTCACATGGTCCATTTGTGGCCAATTTCTGATCTAATCATATATGAAATAAGTCAGATATTTACTTTTTTGCACCCGGGTTCCCTTTCTGAATGATTAGTGCAACGTTTACCAGCTATTACTGGCGGAAATGAATGACAGCTAGGCTTTACATTGTTTTTTGTTTCCGCCTTTGATTTGTTTTTTCCGGTCTTTCCAAAAGCAAGCAATGCGTTACGTGACATTACCTCTTCTCCGTCTCCCAAATTGACGGTGAGCCTGATCCGTCCTCCGTCTAATGCCAACTCCAATCGATCGGCTGTTTTGTTGGTTGTTGTGGCCATTAAGAGGCCATTGGGGCGATTAGTGTGGAAGCGCAGATTAATATCTTCCGCCTCGGTTCTCGATACTTCGGGCATTGTTATTTTCACGTGTTGGTTGCCATCAAAACTGAGCGTGGTGGCATCTGCAAAGACCAAAAACAAACAAACAGTCAGAAACGACCGCAGTGCTCTCCTTAATGCTAAGGATTTGGGTCTTTGGGAAAGGATCTCTGGTTTTTTGGCTTTCAACATCTCGCACTTTTACCGCCAGTTATGGTTTAACTTCGTGATCTGTCATCGACGTGGCTTTCATTCGCGAATGGTTTAATCAGGATATAAAGTGAGACCAATCAGTCAGTACTCTGAAGTCAGTCGTTTTTTTTCATTGTTTTATCATCACCTTTGTTGCTGCCAAGAATGTTTGCGCGATTCTTGGAAATCACCCCTGTCATTGTTATTCGATTATGACCAAGGACTAAGGACATTTCTTAAGCCAAGTATTGTGTATGTCCCTGAAGGAAATGTGAAATACTGAAAGGAAATGTATTGGCAATGCACATTAAAATGCTTTCAAATCGAGACATCATTTTAATTACACTTTACATCATTCAAAATGCATTTTAAATTATTACATTGTTAAATGCATTTCTAAAATTTCCCCCTTATGGAGTGGGTTTTCCTAGCAGGTATAATATGATCATTGGATTTGGATGAATAGCAATTAGTTAGAAGGGATTCGCGAAGGGAGAATTTATTTATCCAGTTTTATAAGATTATCCTTAAACGATAAACATGAGTTCAAATGTTGTATTTTATTAATTTTCTAAAATAATTATCTTGAAATATTATAGGGTTGTCAGCAAATTAAATTTTTGTAGTCATTCATTATAAACCGAAACTGCACCCATCAATAATGCTATACTTTTGTTAATTTAAAATATAAATATCTTTATTGTATGTCTTTTTAATGTATATTTAATGTGCCATTAATAAATCTAATTAATAATTAATTAATCAAGAACATTAGGGACAGTATATTATAAAAACAACAAAGATTATAACTGTTCGTTTTTGAGATCATTAGTATTTTCTAAACAAAATCGTGATTGTTTCCGATCACGACTGTCACGACGGCTTTCACAATTTGAGCAAACAAAGTTTGCGAAATCGAAACGTGATTTTTCCGCAATATTTTTATAAGTCTCAAAGATTCATAAAAAATGTACTTATATTTTCTTTTAAAGCTATACTTTTAATTTAATTTTTCTAAAAAAAGATTAGCCTAAGCGTGCCATTATTATGCACTGCACTTTTTAATAAAAAAAATATCATGAATGTTTTCCAAAAGACATTATTTGCGGTCACAAATCTAGCGATTTTATTATATTAACAAGCATATTTTTCTGGCCACCCATGCGGAATGGTAAGCGCATAATTAATGAGGAACATTAACATCACATACCTCTACCATAAGATATATAGTAGACTAGTCTTTTAGTTTATCAAAATTCATAGATTGCGAAGTAATTTTTCGAAAAAATAAGTCTATACATATTTTGCGACATGCTTTTACCAATAGTGATCGATTATAACTCATCCAACAAGGCCTTTAAATACGTCATTTTTGAAAATTCCCAACTTGTGGCTGGACCCCTCCCAATTCCTTCATCTCACACCCTCTCGCAAAATTAGTAGATTCATAACTTAGCTGTGTATAAGACAGATTTTTTACATTCTCTCGCTTTTGCCTTCTGTTCGTTAAAGAAAGATGCGAAGACGATTTCTGGCAAGTTTTCAATTAAGTATGAATCCCCAGAGTATTGATTATAAATATCGACGTTACCTACCATCTCTTACATATTCCGAGCCCATCTCGGCAAAATATCATCAATATTACAGAGGATGATGTCATTTTTGGCGCGATTATCCATCACCTTCTAATCTCTTGACACGAAGACAGCGAAAAATAACACTAACACACATACACACCAAACTGTCAAGCGACCAAAATGGATCTTTTATAAGTAAGAACAATCTTAATGGAAAGCTGCTTCGGGTCCCCCAGGGCCAGAAGTTAGGATGCGTCGATTTTTCTGTTCAAATTTTCATGCATTTTTTTCTATATTTTTTTCTAAACCCAAAGCCTGTCCCCTATTTAATCTAACTCGCTTCAATGGTGTCTGGGGCTGTTGCTCTTACTCGAGTGGATAAAAGCTTTCTTTTCGAGAACAAATAAAAGAATCTAACAGGACAACCCTTCTGAGCGTCAAGGCACTCTCTTGTTATTCTTAAGTCAGAAAAAAATATCCAAACACGAGTGAAAAATTGCTGTTGGATCTGGGGAAATACGTAATTTCCAGCCATAACGTTTTGGTAAATGCGCTTGTCAAATGGGCTGAAGCAACACCCTTCGTTGTCAGGACAATATTTGGCCTGAGGATGACCCATGGTGTGTTTGTGCTCGTCTCGAACTCTGCCCAAAATCTCCTTTAGGGAATTAAATTTGTGAACTTTACACAACAATGTTTTTGTGAAAGTTACAGAGAATACCAGGTTCTTGTATCAGCGGATAGTGAAATTTGATTTTTAAATGCTTATCTGAATTTTCTATTTTCAAATGATAGTGCTAAAGTAAAATTAAATCTCAGCTAATCAAAGCATTTAATTGTAGCGTTAAAGTAAACTAAAGGAAAATTACAGGCTTAAAATAAATTTGAATTTTTTATTGCTTAAAAAGTTAAAAATAAAATAAAAAAAATACCCAATGGGTGTGTATTGGCAAATTTTTGGACTCAATTTTTAATTCAACTCATATGATACAGAAAAATGTAAATTATATATTTTTTCTCTTCGAAAGAAAAAATCAAACTTCGCAAATGAAAAGCGCAGAATTTCTGCTATTGTCGTAAAATATACACGTAGCTATAAAATTTATTTACTTCGCCAGTTTGGATTTTTTTATTTGTATCTCAAATTTCCAACGCTATTGTTCTTTTTCATTTCCGTTTTCTGTTTAACAATCTTGAATTTGCTTAGTGAGGTTGCTTCGTGAGCAATTTCAGTACGAGCAATTTGTGAAGAAACCAAATAAAAACGCGTAAGTTTTTTTGTTGCTATTTCTGGAAAAAGAAATTGCAATTTTCTGCCTGACGTCCCAAAAACATTAAAAATTCACGCCTGCTTAACCCGTGATTTACACCGAAATGGCGTTTCGCGAAAAAAAAAAGCACAAACTTAAGAATTTTATCACGGTTCTAAGGTTTTGTGTTTATTTGCCGAAACGCTAACGTTTGCAAATTTTGGCAAAAAAGACCTGCTGCTTTATGAATATGCTTTAGAGAAAATTCGTAATGCCTGTCATCGAGCATGGTACACGTTAACCAATTTCAACCCCAAAATGTCAAATTAGAAAGCAAGGGGAAAAAAACACGGTGCGAACGATAATAATTTTTAAGGACAGAATTTTAATAGATCCATAAATAATGCAAATATTACTTTCGGTACTCGAGTGACGATAAGCATTCAGTGCCACCTTAATTTATACTTTTTATACCGACATGCATGGTTGGCGTAGATATGAAAGAGTCGTAGTTATAGATTTTTAGTAAAATTTATTTGATTTCTTAGTTCCTCTTTCATCTTTTTACCGTATAAACTTAACTTACTTAAGTACTTTTATGCGGTTTAGGAAAGCCAGCAGCGTTTTTACATTTTAATAAACAGACCTTAAAGCGGAATGGTTTTAGATGTTGAAGATAGGTCCCTTCAATTACCACCGATTCTTGTAGTAAATTTAACCGTTAGCAAACTTTGCTTGCAAAAAAATTCAATAGCATATTTTAGTTTAGTTGATATTTGCAATATATGTTTGCGTGTTATATATTAATTAAATTTAAAAGTTAAATAATAAGTGACATGAATACATTTTAAGATAAAACCCTCATTGATCAAAATAATTTTCAAAATGTGTGTTTGAACCATTATATCTTTGTTGGCAAATTGGTTTGGTCATTTTTTTTATCTCATTTGGTCCCGATCGCTTATTTTATCATAAATGTATGTAATAGGCTTGACATTCGGGACAGAAATTAGGAACGTATCCCCCGCAAATGCTGAGGGTTTACTATACTACTATAGATTTTAGTCAAGATTTACTCCGATTGACATGCGATTGCCACATTTTAAAATCACCAAAAGCGTGCTTTTTGTTTATTTAATTCCGGAACATTTTCAGAATCTGTTTGAAATGAGCGAGGATTTTGCGGACCTCAGTTTTTCAACTCATTTTATGAGGTTTCGTAGGAAGAGGACTCGAGTCCCAAACTGATGCCGTTTTCTCATCGCTTCACTTGATCGAGCAAAAGGAAGAAATTTATTTGAGAGAAGAAATCTTCGAAGAAATACTAACGACCAATTACTAAGATAGGCCTACGCACAATGGCGCTTTTCTTTAGAAACTGCGCCTGCAGACTTCCAATTTCAGGTACATGGGGACATATTTTACTGACAAACATTTAAAGAAACGAATAATGGGTGCCATTTTCCAGGTAATTATCGTGTGCATGTCGCCATAACAATAAATTCAGCATGAAGGACCTTGAGAGGAAACGGAGCGTTTTGGAAATAACGCCAAGAGGAAACTGCCAACTGGACATATCTAACAAATTGCTGTTTAATTACACGCTCACATATTTTACCGAATGGCTTAATGAATTATGCTCGTAGCCATTGATCATCATTATGACATTGCGCTAGGATGGACGGGGTCACCGAAGGTCGAACAATGACGGACGTATGTTGACAACAAACTTGGCAAATTGACCCGCTATGTAATTTGTTACATAAACTGTAGCCCATAACGTGCATTCCTTTGATTGATCAGCTTGCATGGAGTTGTCTTGTTTTTTTCACATTTATACAGAAACGAACAAATACATGTACGACTTGAATATTCGCAAAGATGTTTGCATGAAAATTGGACTTAAAATTCATGTCCTTTTAGGTCGTTTTTGTGAATGAAAATCAGCATGTTCCATAAAGTGACATTGTTCATTCAATGTTCTATTAACAATTTAATGACTTGTTTAAAAACGTCACAAAGAAGATGATTTGTTAACACCAACGTGCTGAAATGGCATCATTTTAATTAAAGTTAGTAAATAAAGGATTTAAAAAAAAGTCAACCTTATCACCCTAATTGGACAACACCTCCTGATGTCCTTAATATGGTACGTACTGCCATACTGTATTTCTATTTTAATTAACGTCTACTTTTAATTAAATAATAATGACGTCTAATGTCCATACGATTTTATGATTAAATATTTTCAAATATTACAATGTTGCCAAGTGGAGATGTTTAACATGATAAATTGATTTAATGTGTTCGATAAAAATGACTAAATCCTAATCACTAAACAACTTTTTTAAACTGTTCATTAAATGGAGATTAAGAGACAGAGAGTGAGAGCCTTTTTATCTCGCCCTGTGCTGATATGGCTACCGTATAAATTAAACGGATACATATTTCCAGGAAAGCAGAGGCCCTGGGGCAATTTTATTTTCACGAAAATAGTTATAAATGTGCTTCGAATTAGCAACGCAGCCATGGCAACGCTGCAATTGGCTAGAATTTTAATGCAGCGCTGAGAATGAGGCACGAATTGATTTTCAATTTCAAGTTTCGTATTTATTTGCATTTTGACAAGTTGAAATACGGCGTGTAATTTATTTGTCGGAAATTAATTTTCTCGAAGATAAACAAAAGAGGGACCTCAATCATTCCTGAATTTTTTTTATGAGCCAGATTTAGTCATTTTCCTCGAATCCCATTTCATTATGAAATTCTGACAATTACGACGAATTTTCGAAGAATGGAGGGGGTCGGAGCATTCTAAAGATTCGAAATATTTCATTCAACCACTTTGCTTCATAATGCAAGGTGCAGGCGCTTTGAAAACATTGCCATTTGTTAAAGTGGTCATAAACCAAACCGTCGGCTTATTGTGTCGTTCATGGAGCAAAAATAATTTCCTACCAATTCATTTAAAGCCTAATAACATAAGGATATTTCAAACAGAAATGATGTGCCTCTTCGCTTTTCTGCACTTCATTTCAACGGACATTCTTCGCTAACGTGGATTATTTTAATGGTGCCAACTGAATTGCCTTTCGAATATTTCTGCCATAAAAGCCAACCATTTACAGCGAATTGCTACTCGGATAACACGATTAACTAAATTGAGATATTTCAAATGCATTTTCCTCGTGCGCGTTTAACCTCGTAGTACAATCCAGATCCTGTTTCGTACAAGTACATTGTACATGTACGCCATGCTGATTCGCTATATTGAGTTCTGGTGCAAGCCTTATTAATTTATCAGTAGGATCTTGTGTAAGAAGGGATTTCCCATTATACTCCCAAGAACCTGATTTGCTATCAAGTATTGATGATATCATCAGAGAGCCAGTCCAGGAAGGACGAACATCAAATGGTTGACTTTTCTGAGTTCTGACCATTTACCTTTATAGTGTAGCCTATACAATCCATTATCGTCCCATTCCAAGAAGTAGAAATGGTCCAAATGACATTATTAAATTTTTTAAAATGTCTCGTTTATTTATAAAAAAAACAATGGGACCACTACGACGGGACAGCTAAAAAACACCGTGATGCAACCTCTGAAACAGTTTTTCCTATTAGTGAAACCTAAGAAAATGGGGATCGGAGGTTGCATGACTTTTTTTTTATTTTTTTAAATGGGTCATTTTCAAATTGTAAAAAAACAACGTTCTTTGTGGATGGCCCCTTTGCTAGCAATCGATTTGTAAATATTTTAGTTCCGTCAGCTAAGGGCACTATATGGAAAGCCTTTAGGGGCGAGGGCTTAGCATACAGGTATTGACAACTGCTGTCACTGTATTTTAATAATTTCTTTGCCTTTCAGGATGCACCCGCATGTTTTCAGTTTTGTGTTTTGAATAGAAGGCGTTTTTTTCCCGTATGTAAGATGGATTTTGACAAGGACTCCATCTTTAATAAGATGGCTGTCATTTCATTCAGATGCGTCGAGATGCCGAAACGATGATTTCACTCGTATTAAAAGTGACAAGAAAAATACAAAGCAAAATTATGTGCGGCGAATATGTTTCAAGTAAATATCTGCATGTATACATTTGCATTTAGACTGGCCTTTTTAAAACCTTCCAGGAATACAAGAGGAATGAGAGAGGAAGGAACCGTTTCAGTGGACATAAAAAGTATTCTTCCATAAGTATTTCACCGTATAAAGTTATTCGTACTTTAAAAAGAGCCATGTCAAGATACTAAAAGGCCGTGTCTACAACCTTTACTCTACCTTTAAAAACGTGGTAAACTTACCACTGACATCTGAAGTACTCCAAAATGTATGTACGGTATATACTGATATGCACAGCCAAAAAATGGGCCCCCAACTGTTATTGCACAGCCTATGCTTTATCTGCTAAACAGTGACGTTTTTAAAGCCTACCTAAAAAGATGTCACACCATGCAAAAAAAATGCACATTTTTGCTTCAAATAGTTATTATAATTGCGGAATTTATTTCCCCCCATTTAGAATTGATTGTCCACAAAGGTCTCAGTTATACATGTATTTTATAATTTGATCATGCCCGTTTATTCATAAAACAAGCTTGAGAAAAAAACATTATACGACCCGCGAAAACGGGGTTTCCTCTCAATGAAACCTCCGTTAACGATGGGCATCGGAAGTTGCATAACTGTTTTTAAGTTTTTTTAAAAAAAATTGTTTATTAAATAAAGGGAACATTTAGCAATTATAAGAAAATAGCTCAGGCCCTAGTGGACAAAAAAACCTACACGAGGGAAAATACAGCCAGCAATTATTATTAGGATTTAAACAAAATATGTGTTCTTTTTTGCAGTGTGGGCATTCTTTTGGACAGGGTTTGAGGCTTACATCTGAGGGGGGAGGAAGTAGTGGATGACATAAACATATGAAAATTATGTTTAGAAACATTACTGATGATGCTTGTGCCAGTTTAAACTATTTTTCCGTGTACAATCTAGTTAACATTGAAAGTCCATTCCGATGTTTATAATTTAGAAGTTTGACTGCATGGACTCCTGTAGTCTCACATTGCCTGCGTTTTCATCGTAGGGCGCACCATGTGGCAAGGCATGCATTAATGGTAGGTTTTATATATGATTTTGACAAACAGTGCAAGGCGTACATCATTTTCGTGAAACAAGGATACACGCTGTTAATAATTAACAGATTTCTTGAGGCACCTTGAGAGTAGGCTCGCATTCAATTCCCTAAAAATAGTGGTGTTTACGTAACCACGCAACAGATGGCAGAACTAATATCTGGGATTTTTAACATTGGGGTTGAATTTCTCATTGGTATGGGACTTAATGCTTTTTTTGTGGGTTGTCAATAGGGCATCCCACGAAACTGAAGCTATATCGTCTTTAATAAATCATTCTTTTATTCACATTTACAAGCGTAAGTTTTCGAGTGACATTAAGTGACGTTAAAATTCACTCTTAAAAGCCATTAGTAGTGATGGTGAGAAAAATCATAATAGCATTATATATGGTTTAAATGGCGCACAAATTTCAAACATCAAGTGCAGCAACGCTTAATTTCCGGTGCAGATTTTGCCATTAAAGTGTCGCTTTATGTTTCTATGGCAACTGTGGTGAAATTTAAAGATGGCGTGAACGCATTCGAGTGGGTTTACTTCGCTAGAAAATGTGTTCAAATGCGCTGAGAAACAGTTTTTCTGTTTAAGTTTTATTTTAAACCAAGTAACTCCTGAAGACCAGTATGAACACGAAATCCACTTCAGGTAAGCAAGACATAAATGCAAATAGCACCGGGAGGATTGGCTCTTTGTAATTATTTTACTTTGCATAAATTCATGCACGTTGGAATTTGAAAACAAAACGAACACACAAAAAATCCAAAGAGTCTTGACGCGACGGTAGATAAAATTCCCAAAAGACATTGAATTAATAAAATGCGGTTACTCTGTATGTATAACGCTTTGGAAGCAATTTTAGCATGCTCGTGGGCCTTACGTGCTCATGCTCAGAACTTTGCAGACTTGTAGATTAAAATCTAAGAAGTGTCTGAGACCGGGGGCAGCCTGAAAATGCCTGAAATTCATTCACTTAGGACCGGTTGCACCAACAAAGAGTAAGCAAAACCCAAGGTAAACCTGTAGTTAAAGCATTGTCCCACAGAAGACTAGCTGTTAACCATGAGGTTAATAATAGGTAGGGATAACCTAAGGTTTGTAATGCAATGCAATTTTCCCAGAACTCTTAGCTGCAACAGGTTATCTCCGTGTTTACGATACCTCGCGTTAAAAATCCCTATAGTAAAATGATGCAACAAAAGCCTAATAATAACCCCTTAGGTTTACTTGAGGTTACAGGTAATCCCAGGTTATCTAATCTTTCATTTAACCTACAATGGTGCAGTTATGTGTTAAATAACTTAAATAGTTTGCTAATTCATCTGAATCCAAACGTGTTATCTGGTTGGATGTCAGTCGTAATGGTATTTCTGTAAGCTTAAACGATAGATGAGCATATATCAGCCTATGGTTGATTGCCTAATTCTAATAATCAGACAGAAGTTGATGTGTGAATTAATTGAACAGGTTAAATCAATTTCGAATAACTCGCTGGGTATACCAGTTCAATTGAACTGCATCAGTCTTCTATTCACATAATTTATATTTTATTTATTGTACATGAGGCTAAGCAGTGAGCAATGAGCAGTTTAACTGTATGGATTATTAAACTAGATTGATTTAGATTCTATAGCAGCTAAACTGCAGTTGGGTTTTTTTTAGACAGTAATTCTACTGTATTTTACGAACTAAGAAAATCAACTCATGCTGCAAGATAGTTTGGATGCAGAATTTATTTTTATAAATTGATGTTTGCTGTAATTGACATACTGCTGAGAAAAAAATGTATTTTTTTGCTCG
>JAQIXS010001535.1:0-29241 GCA_034700785.1 Rossiulus vilnensis | reverse complement strand
TAATCGGAATGCTAAAAACTTCTTAAGAAATCCATGGAATTGTTGTTGCTGAAATGCGGAAATGGCACCGGAACCTAATCCTGAGATACTGACTTTCGCTGATCATAGAGGGAGAATTGGAATAGTTCATTGGGCTGAAAGTATGTTCGAGAAACGTTGTTTTTGTAAACATTCCAATTGTAGTAATAAGATAACGATCGCCATGGAAGTGTTAAGAATGCCTTTGCACCGGTTGCACCATTATAGGTTAAATGAAAGGTTAGATAACCTGAGGTTTACTTTAGCCAGAAGTTAACCTAAGGGTGATAGGTTTTTGTTGTACCATTTTACTTTAGGGATTGTTAACCCAAGGTATAGTTGACTGCTAAGCCCCGTCCACACCTACCATATTCCAGCAAAAAAATTGCATGGAGTTATTAGAAGTTTTTAGCATTCCGATTAGGCCTAATTCCAATGATTGCTAATAGTGGATTAAGACCTTTAGGTCAATGACATTAGTAGCACTCAAAAACCCCATCAAATATTGATTAATCAGAAATAATTGGAATCATGAAGATATTCACGTTTGTTGAGGTGACTTGTGAAATTTAATTTGTAGCGCATTGTAAAGAGCAATAGGGACAATCCACAAGGAATTTCCATCTCAAATCCTTTCTTTTCCGAATATTTATTTCAATTATCCATTATCGATCCAATTAAGCACAACCAATATGTCATAATGACTCTCACATGTGTATTCCGATATCTGTGTTAAATGACATTATATTTTAATTTGAAATAAGTCACTTCTACATAAGTCATTTGCCAAATACTTGCACGGTAATTCAAACATTGAAGTGCACGTAGACTTGAATTATACAGATTTTCCCTAAAATGTAAAATAATTTAAATTTTTTCAAATAAATTTAAATAGAAAAGTGCATTTGCCAGTTTGTCATAAGGATCGTCCACAGCCCTTTCCAAAGTTTTGCACTTTCTCCGGTTTTTGTAACAACAGTGTCATTCTTTCTTCTTATTGTGGCAATGTAATTTGCTCACAAGATTGTGAAGTTCTGCACGATTGACTTTACTTATTGCTCTGCACAAAACTGTTAATATTAATTTTGATATGTGGTTGGCTTTTTTGCTTTCTACATCTACCTTTAGTTTTTGAAAACATTCTTCTGTAAGGCTCTCTACAGGGGCTTTGACTGACATTTTGGAAAGCATATCAAGATTAGGCTTACTAATACTTCTTTCTAATAATTAATTAAACTAATCTTTTTTGTCTTTGCTTAATTTCACGTATTGAATTAAGGAAGAACGGGTGTGATGATTTTAGTTTTTTCTATCAGTTTAATTAAAGGTGTCCTAATTAACTTGAAATCCAAATTTTAATTTCTGTATTGCAGCTTTAAAATCTTTATGCACAATGGCATTTTCCAAGATAAACCTAACGAAAATATGTACTAAATTTAAACTATAAAACTTTACAAACCTTTCGCTTCCTGTTATTTTAGAATAACAGATATTAGCTAGATATTTCGCTTATGACAGATTTGCTGTCCGTCCATTGATAGTTGAAAACGCCAAATTTTTGTTCGTCATACTTTTGAAAAAATTCAAATGTTGTTACCAATTTTTCGTTTTGTAATTGTAACCTATCTTGGATAATTTAATGCCAAACAACACTTCCTGAATTGGCCCCTCTCAGAGTCTGCATGCATCAAGTTGGCAGGATTTCTTAAAATGTCCATTAACTTATATATGACATGATTTGTGTAATGTCCTCCATAATTTGCTTTATTTTCAGAACGTCTTCATTTAATTTGTCATCCACAATAAATTCGAGATCTTTGCGGACGTTATCCAGCAAAACTTAGTCGTTTTGGTTGCCTTTAGAAATTACTTGCTTAGAGGTGCAGTGTGAGAGTCCAGAGAAGCACTGCAGCTTAAGGCTGTTCTTTGGTAGAGCATTCCAGCGTCGAATGGCATGCAACAAAATGACCAATAGTATTGGTCCGAATGTGCTCGGAGTTCCATAAGCAGGTTGGAATGACAGTTACTACCACCTCGGTGGTTACATTTAAAGATTCCCTCCACCAAATTACAATGACCTGATGAGGTAGCTTTTTTAAAGAGCCCAATGCTTTTGAGCCTCCCGTCTCGATCTTAAGGTCTCCCACTGTAGATCCTAGATCATTTGGGTGACGCTCTTGTCTCGCTGGTATTTACCCAGTTACAAATCTAGCATCTCTATGCTGCACCATTTCTAGCTCCTGCTTCCAACCTGGATTTCAATTGGGCAGCAGTACTCGGCTAGAAGTCAGATAGTCTCTTTAACTTTTAAAGGACAATTTCTGAAAATTCTATGTAGAAATCTAAGGCGTTGGTTTGCAACACCAGTACGTTTACTGATTTGTGTAACCCAGTGCATATCGTCCATTACGGTGGTTCCCAAGTATTTAATATATGAAACAATTTTTAAAGGAACACCTTCTAGCTTATAGTCTGGTGTGGTTTTTGCACTTTTATGGGAAATCCGAATGACCAAACACTTGTCTTTATTGAGCTTAAGCTGCCATGATCTGTACCATTCCGATAAGATGTCAAGATTCCCTTGCAATCTTAATAGATCCTCAAATCTGACCTCATTGTACAGTGCAGAATCGTCAGCAAAAAAGTTAGAATTACAAGAAAACAGACTCTCTTGGACTCTCCGGATCTCTTGGACGATCGGGAGAGGATCTACCAACCGGTTCAAAAGACCTATGAGGATTTGCTGGTCCACCGACCCAATCCTTATAACTGGCGCCCAACGGGTTCTAACCCACACCTGTTACACGGAATTAATTCCAAATGGAAGGGACTTCCAATACAACTGGCGTTTCGAGAGGATCTTCCGAAAGGGCTCGATTCCAACCAGTAGAAACTGCGGTCGGGGCTGGGTTGGTCATTCCCGAAGCAGTGGCGATCATGGCACAGGCCAATCAAACATTAGCGAATTTTAGTACTCAGACTTCCTCCCTGGTTCGTGAATTATTGGATCATAACCTGGCAGGGCAAATTGCGCATAAAGAGATGGAAACTAACATGGTACAGGGACTCCAGCGGATGAACAAACTGGTTAACGTTCGAGATGAGTCTATACGTGTTATGCGAAGCGAGATGGCTCAGGTGCAATCCCGTCTTGAGGCCATGGAATCCATGGTGCCCACTTCTCGAGTAGGGTCAGTCAGGGATCCGGTTACGCCTTCTGCCTCGGTGGGGACTGTTGCCTCCTGTCAATGAGGGGAATCTCCATCCAGCGCGTTTCGAACGCCTACAAGCCAAAGAGGTTCGGGGGATTGTCTGTTGTAGGGAATGTCCCAGGTCAGGTCGGATGGACGCCCATTCCTTGGTCAATTGGGGCCACTCTGACTTCTGGATGGAGTCCAATCCCTACAAATTCAGGAGTCCTGGTTAGGCATCCCGCAGACGAATCAGGGTGGCAGCGGTTACCCCCAGCCAAGCTTCAGAAACTGTTTTCTACCATTCGCCCGTTTCGACTCTCAAAACGTGACTTTGATAAATGGGCGTTCTATTATGAGCAGGTGCATTTGGCTAATCAGATACCTAAAGAGGACGCTTTGCTGGCATTCAGTTACGCATTCGAAGGGGACGTACGCAAATAGTGGTCCCAAAACGCTCGGACAGTACCAAATTATGATGAGGCATTAAGGAAAATGAAAAACCATTATGACACCCCCGAATCTGATTCGGTTATTAAAGATAAGTTGCGATTATCTAAGCAGGGCTATCTTCAGTCTACGGCTGAATTCATCGGCAGCATGCAACTCTTGATGTCCAACATCAGTTATCCAGTCAGTGAGTTTGACAAGATCAACTGGGTGTTTGATGGTATTCACAGCGACTTAAAAAGTGGGTTAAGCTTAGAAGGCATTCTAACTATGGCTGATCTCGAAGCTATGCTTATGAGACAGGAGAGGACCCTGGCTAGAACCGGCCATTGGGAGGTCGATGGGCGAAACCGCTCGGAAGCGCGACCATTAAAGAATTCTTTCGGAGGCGACCGCGAGGCACCACCCAGACGGGATTATCCATGACCTTTCTGGCAGTACAACCGTTAGCCGATCTCCTGTCGATGCCGGGTGATTCAGCCGACATTATCGAGCTGCACGCGGATACTGGGGGGGAAATGGCAACAGATGTCATCACCTCCCAGAGCGGCAGTGTTCCTGTGCCAGCAGAGGTCACCAGCGCCGGTGCTGTGCCAAAGACACGTTCCAGAGTCCCTAGCCTTGCGTAGCCTTCGCATACTCATCATCGGTCATCAGGGGCGTCGCCTCCTCATATGGCCGCCGTTCGCGGCACAACCAGTCCGTCGTCTGCGCCGCTGTTCCTCCCGCGTAACAGCGCGCATGTCAACAGGTGGTGGCGGTCGGGCGGACCACTCTGCTACGGCAAAACGTAAAGCGGCGCCGAAGTTCGTCGAGCCCCACAGGATGGCTCCGACAGTACCGCCGAAACGCAAGCCATCGGGGGCTAAGAGCAACGTAGAAACTGTCACTTCGGGGGAGCAGAATGTCGGTCCTCTGGTACCAAAGCCTAATTCGCCTTCAGCTTAACGCGTGTATTCGGGATTTGTCCTTAACCATTTCGTGACTAACGCTTCGGGTCGGTTCTGGACATACCGCGACCCAGGTACTGGGGATGGCATCGCCTGGCATCAGTACCTGAGGGAGCCCACACCTGCAACCAGGACTGTTCCAGAGAAGTTGGAAGCGTACAATGCCATGGTCAAACACCGTCATGTGTGATAGTAGACCTGCACAGGATGGTTGGCAAAATCGTTGAATTTCGTATTCGGAGAGGCGAGGCCTAGCAAAGTATTGTTGCATGTTTGCTTATTCATATTTTTTTTGAAAATATTCACCTTGTTGCTATTTGGGGGGATATGAGATGTATAAGCCTAGTATTTCGTAATCTTAGTGCGCACCAAAAGAAGAAAAAGAGGCACATAAGTATGTGCAATAAGCTAACAGCAAACCAGATCAACAACTTGCATCATTTGTCCCAGGGTGCAATAGGAGATAGAAAACAGTATAAATAGAGTAGCCAACAAAATAATTTCAGACTTACCTGGAATGAGTCAACTGATGACCACTGAAACCCAATTGCTGCTCCTGAAAATAAATAAGTAATTTATTATCAGTCGAGGTTCGGATTTGAGGGATAATTTGTTTAGAAACTTTAGCAGATAGAAAGGAAAATAGCAGTGAAACGAAGAAGGCTTAAATCTAAGCCTGCCCCGAACAGAGGGGTCGTTCGAAAGCTGTTCCGTTAGAACAGCTGATCGCGCAGGCGAGAGGGATCGTTATAATCTGAGTTCATCGTTACTTAAAAGTTCATCTATCTGTGGCGGTGCACCTACGTGAATTTAACTTGCATAGGTGAACAGCAGGTGGCGCCACCTCGGAAAAAGGGTTCCCGCCGATGGGGCTCTTAGACACGCCTCCGGCTAGAAACAAAAAGGAGGAAGTTTTTCGTTTTTCGCCTAACGCGTTTTGTATTTGTAATTAAGTTAACCTTCTCTTCACCAAATCAGCGCTAGTTATTAAACCAAATTAAAGAATTATTCCGATCTGAAATGGTGTTGGCTCCAATTCCTAAATATCGTTTTGTTTACCCATTGCTGTAAATCAATGTTAGTTCGTTAAGTATATAAATAAAAAAAGTTATTGTTCAACTCCAACTGATTGTTGCGTTATTCTTATCCATACCGGATCTCTTGGACGATCGGGAGAGGATCTACCAACCGGTTCTAAAGACCTATGAGGATTTGCTGGTCCACCGACCCAATCCTTATACACACTCACGAGCTATTAGCAAAGACACCCTGTAAAAAAATATGTATCCCATAATGCACTGCGCAAATCGTGATTCGTGCGCGCATGTGGTGTGAACACCCCTCTTTTGGAGTGCGTTTCGTATGCGTGATTCGACGGATGCACGTCACCCTCAAATCAGATTGAGTGCTGGTGTGAACGAGGTATTAGGGAATTGCAATGGATCACAGAAAGTGTTTATGAAATGTCCATTTACTGCTTTTCGGAGATTTCTTGCACGAGTGGAGCACAAATTTAGGTTCCAGTGTATTTATTTTTGTTATTTAAATTAATGAGAGCAATGATTTGTGAGTGTTATGATAAAATGGAGGAATTTAAGCTAAAGATAGATTTTTGCAAGACATTCGCTTAAGCTCAGGACGTTGATAAGACAACATCTAAAGATCCAAGTTCATAAATTATCACCAATTAAATATATTACTGCAACCCACCTGTCTAAAATCAATGGAAGTCGTTCGTCTTTGAGTACGTACAATTCCAAGTTATCCACAGTTTCTTGTTTCAGCGTTCCCTGAGGAAAAATAGCATCAGAATGAAGCAAACAACGACAAATAGTGTTTTTGTGCTGCTTTTAGTGCTCTTGGGCAGTGTGGTGGTGGCAAACAAACCTGCAAATGAACCCAGTCAACAGCAGCGCGCACATCCTGGAAGATGGACCTAAATGACATGAAGAGGTGGCCACGCTTCACTCCATTCTGTACCCTAAAACGAAATTAAAGCAATGCCAAAATAAATATTTAGAGTGAATGTCGAGTTATTCCCATCAAGGCTAAGAATGACGTCTTGTGGGCAAATTCAACTATGTGATATCGTGACACCCACTTACTTGACATATTGAGGCGAATTAGTGAAAAAATCCACCAAGCAAGCAAGAAGGTACGTTTCAGGAAGATTAAACAACGTGTTCAGAACGTAAACACGTGACTCGTCCAAATGGAGGAATTTATTGGGGTATAACGCATACACCTCCGATCTGAAGGAAATAACAAATGTCAGAGAGTTCCACATTCATTTACTAGTGTTTCTATTCATGTTAAAAACTATTCTAATTTGCATAACACTTTTCGCAAACAAAAAGCATAACTAATTACAGACTCTCACTTACGTTTTCAGGAATTTGAAGCCATGGCTACACACTAGAATGTTGCCATAGGCGTCTACCTTGAGTAAGTTGCCATTTAGCGTATCAAACCAAAGTCCCCTATTTTCCGTCAAAAATGAATAAACTCAGAATTAGCTCTTTGCAACTGCTGTCAGAAAAATGCCACTCCAGGCATTGCCAAATTATCCAGACCATCACCATAGCTTCTATTACATAAATGCACACACAGATACAAGGACATAACATTCAGGGGATGTCGGAACAGAAAAAAAACGTACAGTTTTTGCACAGATTCATTCTTTTAATTTCATTGATGAACGTTTACGTTTGCCTGACAAATGACACCAATTAAGAGGAGATGAGAAAGGTAGGGCAAATAAATACAAGTTGTCGTTAAAATTAATTTTAAATAATTTAAAAAGTACAGGAAAATGATTTCACTTATGACCATTTTTCTTGCATACTCTAAATATTTGCATCGCTATTATTTCTTTTCGCCAAATTGCAATAATGCAATCCAATGATTAGCCTAAAACGATACCATCTCTAACTGGTCTTGTCAATTTAAAAAAAAATCAGCAATGGATACTGTACACAGCTTTAGGATAAATAAAAAAAGAAAAAGGGGAAGTGACGCCCACCTACTACCCAGTGGAGCACCACCAACCATCTGAAAATCAGAAACTCGCATTAGAGATAATCACGCCGCGTGAAGGATACACGTCCACGGTTCACAAAGTGACCAGGGAGAGAGCCCTTTTAACAATTTTAAAATACAGCACATTTTCAGAAATTTCAGGCAGTGGCATTGATTCGGAAAGATATCCTAAATGGCAAGACCTTTGCGTCGCATCAAAAATCCACAAATTCAATCTAAGTTTCTGCCAAATGTGTCGGCACGTACTCCCACGGCTTACTTCCGGTCGCTTTGTGAGCGTGGCAGAGAAAGGATGGATTTAATTAAGACCTTTCGGGAGTTCGAGCGTTAAATTATAAAAACGTAAAGGCCCATTGAATTGCGAGAGCCTCCAGTATGAAAAAGAGCAAACAAATAAACAAATATATAAAAAAAATAAAAATAGAATGGCAAATGAATACATTGAGCAACTGAGCGATATGATGTAAAGAAATCGATGGAAAGGATCTGAATAACGAGTGCTACCTGATGGGGAAGGTGGGATCGTATTCGAAGTCCCTCAGCTCCAAAGGGTAGCCGATATTTACCAGTCGGTCGACGACCATTCGGAAACCCATGGATTCGTAAGCAGGCGAGTTATAAACTGGTAAATAAAGCGACATTATGGAATTGCATACAAACACCTAAACCAATTTGCATATGGCTACGTACCTGCCAGAGTGTAATCCATATCGAATCCAAAAAACTTAATCTTGGTTAGGTGCAAGCTGCGGTTCACAAAGACCCTGTAGGAGGAAGGAAACATTGGCATTATAAGCGAGCAGTTGTGCAAAACTGGGAGAGCGATGTTTATTCTAGTAAGAATAAATGAAATACACTTAAAAAACGCGGTTAGGCCTAAGCTCAACACGGAATGCAATTAAACGTGCAGTTCAGGCCTGATTCAGATGCAAACTAAAGAGAAAACATAGGCAATGTTACGTGAACACATGCGCCCATTTCACAAGGTGAAAGAAGATGGGCGAAATACAAAAAATAAGCAATAAGGAAAGTAAAAAAGTTTTCACGAAAGAAAAAAAATGAGACAGAAAGGAGCGGGCCCAACCTGGACGATGCCGGTCGTGACTCCCCCGTCGCCCCCATGAAAGTCATCAAACTTCTACCAATATTCAGTTGAGCAAAAAAGAGAAAACAAAGAAGCACCATCAATTCACTATATGCAATTATAAAATATGTCTAGATCATTAAGATGAAACCAAATCGCCAACAACCAAGTGATAAATGTGCCATTTTATATGGGTAACATTTCCATGAAGAACAGGTATCATGCCAAAACCCCAGCTGTTTTTAAATACCAATTATTTAAGGTTTTTAAAAGATGACATATATATTCCAAAAGCAAGAGAACAAAAGAAATCAACAATCACCAATAGCAAGAATGAACTCATATGTGCTTTTCACCCAGTAACTCTACATGTAAATGTGTTTTTGCACCAGTAATTGGACATGTGGACCTTCCATGAATGGGACGATTATAGACTTCATAGTGATATGGGCCAATAAAAACCGGACGCCCATTTTTTATGTCTTGTGTTAGAGTGCATACTTTTAGTACAATGAGAGCTGTCAATTACGCACACTAATGCACTGCATAGTAGGTCTACGTGATATGACGTTTCTATAGGTTATTTTTATGAATAAACTTAATCCTGTTTCATAATGTGGCGCCAATCACTTGTATCTTTTCCAATTTAATGACTATAAAAAAATGTAGCAAAAGAACGATTTGTTAGCAACGTCCTCAGATGACGTCACTTAAACGTAATTATGTTAATGGACTTATCATCATCAGGTCAAACGTCGAACGTTACAAGACGTTATTTTAGATTGAAATTTTAAGCCATTTGATATGAACATATGATGGTACTCAAATTGGTCCTTTTTTCTATTCAAAATGACGGGAATTTTGTCCAAATAAATAAAGTACTATTCCTATTTTTGCTCTTAAATTAAGGACATTAGGACTAATTGCGCTACATTGGACCGGACAGAACAGATCAGGGGGTTGTCAAACATAAAGCTAATATGTAATAAGTAATATGGATTCGAATTTTTAACGGACGGTCCCAGACGGGGCACTTATGCTAGCATTCGAGTGTTTTGTTGATAATTTCTTCCAGTTTTTTGTGTGTATGAAAACTGCTCTCTAACTATAGGCGAAAACACAAAACACTGACGCCAGTCTGGATTAAAGGTCAAACTGGCGAGTTTAATATCGTGGTTTGTTTTTAATTACCAAGAGCAACATGTTTTAGGGATGTTTATTACAAAGAGTGAAAAAAAAATGGCATTGAATTACCGGTTGAGCAATTTAACATCAACACATTGAAGTTGTATTAAATGCAAGACCTATTATTAGAGCCGATAACATTACTTTTTAGTTCAGCAACCCTGATCAGGCCACTTTCAAAAAAGCTTATCCAAAATCTGTCTTACTTTTAAAAATTATGCATGGCAAAAGATAAACATTTAGTTTTAGACTAACAAAAAATCGTTTTTCATAATGGGTCCGCACGCGAAAGAATGTCTGCAAATTCTTTCGTTGGTTTCACATGATAACACTAATGATATATTTCAATCAAGAAAAATGGCTAGTTTAACGAGTTGAAAACCTGAACAAAAACAAACACAACAAAATCAAAAACTAACTAACATACATGCATATTATAAAATGTGAGTAAAAGATCGATTCTCGTCTTCATGTGGCTTGGAGAATGTGAACTAATAGTAATATGTAGACTCAAAAAATACTGGCGGAGTCTAAATATGACTATTAGTTTGATGATATTAAATCCTACATTTTTAAACCAGCTTAAGTTTGAGTGACTTTGGAGCTTGCAACATCTCGTTGAAGAAAATGTACTAAGTTTCCGAACTCTAGTCTTCATAAAGCAGATTTCCTTGAACATATGAACCATTCTTTTCAACCCTTTTTATAGTAACACTGGTACGCCTATTATAAGTGAATGCGTTAGACACGTAGCAAACACTGACGTTCTTTCAAGAGTCCACCACTTGTTCAATCAAGGCCTTTCACACGTTCTGCCAATACTATTTAGCTACCAGGACATTGTTTTCAACGCTGCACGTGACAAATTAAAGTCCACACGGATAGCTGGTCGAACAAACAGGCGCTCTTGTGAAGCTCTTCAGCGGAATTTCCATCCAAATTACAACTTGCCTTGGCTGAAACGCTGACAGCGCGATTAACAATCAGTTGCCACCAATTCTATTCGCGTTCGATTTTCAATGTCATCGAACATGTAATGAGCCGATTGAGCGGACGCGTGAGAAAATTTACGCCAGCTTTAATTAATTGGGAACAACGTCACTGACGCTTCCTCGGTGCATCTGGAAAGAAATTTGCAAAACTAAAATAGGTTTCGAGAGCGAGAAGCAGTTCATCTTGCTTCGGTTTTTGCGGACAGCCCATGATCTGCCAAAAAAAAAAAAAAAAATGGGGCACGAAAGTAGCTCTATTAAACACAAAATCATGCAAAACCACGTGGAGCTAATGATGTGCGTGCCTGACCAGCATCAATTACCAATGTGTGAAAGCTAGCCGTTTAAAAATCCATAAATGTCGTTCATAGGCTCCTAGCGGGATGCCGAGCTAGTTGATCAATAAACCTACTGCTTCCTGCCTTCAGGGCTACAGGGATGCCATTGGTAGGTGTGGATTTTGCAGACCGGAACCTGAATGCCCCGAAATTAATTGCGGCCTTGTTGCGAAGCGTAGTTGATCAAATTCGAGAGCTGCGGTATTAAAATGCAAGTAACGTCTGCGTGATAAAAACAGCCGAAGAACGAATTTTGTATAAAAAACAAACAAACAAACCACCCTCACTCAGCCAATACAAAAAACAGTCGAACATGGATGGCATTTCTTAAGTGGGGAAACCACCATTATTGAGGTGCATATCTCAGACCGCGTATTTTTCCACAGAAAACCGCTAAAGATGGTTCTACCTGTAAAAGTTTTACTTCTGTAAGTTGGATTGATTTTCAAACAATCTGTCAATCGTCGTCTTACAACGCAAGTTCTATTCGCCCATCACAGATTTGAAGGCCCCACGCATAACTTTGAAAATATCGTGACTTAATTTAATGAAAACAAGTTATGCAAATCAAAAGCGATTTTTTTCATTTAAATGTTTTTGTTTCTAATTAAAGTTAACATTACATACGTTATTATGCAATGTATATACAGTTTTTAATTTTTTAACTTTTATTTATTTTTAATATACACGTACAGTACATATTTATTTAAAAAAACTATAAGAGGGGCTGAGTACCATGGGCCTGTTAAAGTGAGAACTTGGGTTACTTTGACACCTCCATAACTGAAAAATTTGGGGGTGTCCCTTGATATCCCACTTGTCCAGGTTCGACTGTACGTCAAATGACGTTAATTTATTTGGACAAAAAATACGTCAAGGAATGAATACGAAATAGACCAAAAACTGATGTCACAAAGTCCACAATATTTCGCTCTTCATTGGTGTCAAATTTCAATCCACAATTTGTTCCAGGAGTTCTCAAAGCGTGACAATCGGCGGTTAAACGGCTTAGGAACAATAAATGATACACCATCATCGAAAAATACGTCAATCGATGTATTTTGACAACAACAAAAAAACGATTATTCACAACTAGCTTTTCATCAACTGCATATGCGTGGTAAGTACGGTAATTCAGTTACAGACAGCAACAGTTACCTGCACCGCCCGGTCAGAAAACGACCAAAAGAATCGTAAACACTTCGCCTGTTTACTTTAGTTTTAGCTACTTGAGCTTATTTTCACCATTAATCAACATTTCGGCATCCAGCCAGCGATAACAGCTGAGCGTGTGGAGAATGTCTAATGAGTAAATGGCGTGACCAGGTAAAGGTGCAAAAAGCGCATCCCACGAGAGCAACAGCAACCAGCTTTAAGCAACTGTGATTGACATCGACTGGCATCCTCGATGACGCCGCGCCGTTTGATTACCACCGGGATTCTACCCCAGGAATATTTGAATTCGCAACTAGTTTGACTATTCCGGAGCGCTGAAAACTCATAAATCGAAATGAGCTTGAAACCGCGGTGGCAAGCTGCCCTGGCGGTGTGTCGAAACGTTGTTGTCAACTTGCTTCTATGAGCGTAGAAGGGCAAAAAAATCAAAACATGGGTTGCGAGATCGGTTACGACGATTTGGAAATCGCTTAGATAAAAAAGCCGAGTACGCTTGCAGTGGCTGACAACTGCAAGCCTAGGATCCTAAGTAGCAACACGCATGGTTGTCAAGTGCAACTATCGCTGACTTACTCGACATTTCCTCGCAACTGGTGTCATTCATATCAATAATTTTCTACAAGTTAAAAAAACTCCTTTGAGTAGACATTTTCAAAAATTAAGGATTGAAATAATGACAGAAAGACGAAAATCTCCACAATCTGATATCAAGAGAAATTCCGAAATCATCTCAAAACTAACATTAGGTGACTTTTATTGTACTTTTTCTTGCTTTATTTGTATTTGATCATTATAAAGGCTAAGTGGCTTCACTATAATCTTTCTACCTCTAAAAAACGCAGAAAAATGCTCGTGCAAGTACACGCACAATGTACATGGTAAGGCTATTCAAATCTTAAATTCAAATAACGGAAATGAGAACAAAGAAGGGAAACGAGAGAATGAATCCGGTACGACGTCAATGTGTTATGGAAAATATTTGTTTTGCACTTCATGCCAAACATTTTTGGGCAGTATCCATTGGTATGGTGGGATTATGGTGCACAGTAGATTATCCGCCCTCTTGCGAATCATCTTTTTTAAAACTGTCCAGTTTTGCGAGGAATAAAAATATGCCGCACGTTTCCAAAAAAAAAATGGTTCAGAAATAAAAAATGAAGGGCGCTTTTTATCAATTCATTTACGCCAAACTTGAACGTTCTTGTTTTAGATTCCGCTTTTAATTTTCTAAAAAGGATTTATTTTTAGAAAAATGACGTAAATTGGCACAGTCGTTTCTCCAAAGTGAAGTGTTTTGCTTGAACGACGTTTTGGAAACCGTACAAAATGCATGCATATATATGCAGGCGCTTATTAAAGTGATAAATAATAGTTTACAGCATGTTTATAGAATGTTAAAAATGTTTATAAAACCTTGTTCATGAAAATTAATGAAAATTTTCGTTTCCGGATTCAGGCATTTTACGTTGTTTTAGATCTAAAAAGGGCATGTTCTAAAAAGTCAGCAAGGAGTGAAATTGAGTGTTTGGGGAATTATGCGATGCACCGACCACAATTTTTTCGTTATAAAAACGGCGCCAAAACCTACACGATTTTACATTAGGTGCATAATCTTGCTGGCAATCTCCCAGGCTCAGTTTCAGCCTTTATGCCGAAAACACGGTTTTGATTTCCCTGATTCTGGGTTCAAGTGCACCTCTGGCTAGAAGAACCAGCACATGGCGCCAGCCAAAAATACTTTTTGTTCGCATTTTCCAGCTCTTTGGCTCTTAGTTTACGCTAAGCGAGTGTTCAAAAATGACATCATAGTTTGGGGGGAAGGGGGGCATTCCGACCTGGCATGACAGAGGGAAGGTAAGGTCAAGTTAAACAAGACGTCATGCACTTTTTGCAAGGAATTACAAGTAAATTGCCTAGATAGTCCACTTTAGTCGGATCAACAAAAGAATAGACTGCAAATTGTGCTCTTCATTTTTCATTCATTTTTATATGCATGACGTCATTTATGCATGCTCCCTAAAACAAAAACATGTCCATCAACAGCGTTCCATTTCGGTGTTCGCTGTCTGAAGACCTAACAGTGAAACCTGGAAAAACGAGGTGAACTTTCACCTTCCCGCAGCTTCCAGAGGCTGGGCTAAGGCTCCTAGAATTAACGGAAGTTAGTGAGGGATCATTGACAGAAGTCTTGCTCACCTGTGGCTGGTCGTGCGGTAATATTTCTTGGACGGTGAAATGGAGTCGACCACATCGTCATCGAACTCCTCAACCTCGATCTCGTCGAGCAGCCCTTTCTCGTCACTCTTGGTGCCGTTCTGCGCCATGGAGATGTGCGCTAGTTCTGCCATGAAAAAAGAAATGACGTCAAATTCTGTCCCGTCTCAGGCACTGGCTGCTAATGAACAGACGGAGAGCAAATAGCAAACATCTGGCGCGCTTCTCGAACCGGTATCTTTGTACCTTGTGGCATTGGCATATTGCGGACAGATAGCGCATGATTGGTCCATTTAGATAAGGAAACACAGCGCCATGTGAATCACGTTGCTGCCATGCGCCCAGCTTGAAGGCAAGAGCAAAGAGAACGCAACGTCACCGAGGTAAACCAATCTACCAGAATCCATCAACGTCGGTGCCTACGCAAAACTGTCGCAGAGAGATGGCGAAATGCACCCCTACCGACATTTGGGTGTGGAAACCGAGATAGTCCCGAATTTCGTAAAAAGTCTCGCATCCTGCGATGTACCTGATCTTATCCACATTCAGTAAAGAGCTGATTCACCGCATTTTACTGGTTAGGAGTTGAGGACCGGCAGGCATGCGAATGAAAAGTATACATTATCGACTGCCGACGACCATGACAGTCAAGGTTAAGGATGCCCACAGTGCAAAACAATTACAGATTTTGCTTTAAATACTTATTATAATTGCAAAATGTATTTTTCCCCGTGTAGAATTGGTGATCTGCTTATTGTCTACCTTATTTTTCATACAGTGATAAACATGTCATTTTTAAATGAAAGTGTAGATTATTAACTTTGTTTTAGGTTTACAAATTTGGACAGGAAAATGTTTTTATTAATTTAAAAAAAAATTCGATACATTGACCACGTGAATAAGGTGATCGATTTTTTTCTGTCCCTTGGGTGGTTACCATAGCCAGGTTTCACTGTAATTTGAAAAAAAACAAAACTTATGCGACCCCCGGAAATTGGTGTTTCCCTGCAATGCGACTCCCATAACGTTTTTTTTTCTTCAAGGTTATTTCATTTCCTTTTTTTTTTTAAAATAAACGAGGTATTTTCAAATTACAAAAAAACACATACCCTAGCCTAATGGACAATCAATTCTGCAAGGGAAGAACAGCCACAATAAAAAGCGGATTTAGTAATTACTACAAGTATTCGCAGCAAAATAAAAACACGCGACTTTTTTGCATCCTTTTGGGTCACGGGCATACCTATTTATGGGGTCTGGAAGAAAGCATGATTGATGGATGTTTGCTGGCACTGGTACATTTTAATTAGCGAACACCAAAATAAGGTATGTCATTAAGAATTTAAGACTTGAATTTCAGAGTAGTTTACTCTAGACATCATGAGGCCGGAGTCAATAAGAAGTAATCCAAGAAATAGGCCGTATTTCCTGGATTACTTCTAAGAATTTAAGAGGTGACAATTCAAGAAAATTATAGAAGTTATAACCTCTGTGTAGGCACACGGGAATGTCAAATTTTATAAATCAATGTGGTATGTAATAGACGGCATGTGTGTGTCAAAGAAGAAAAAAGTCCTGCATCTCATGTGGTTATCAATTCAAATAAGAAAATAACTAGAGCAGTAAGACTTTTATTCCAGTTTTGTTTGCTGCTGAAGCCAGAGGCACACCCACGTTTCACCGCATACATATACTCACAACATTGATCTAAATAGTTACACTTTAATTATATAAGCGTGATTTCTTATATTTTTCCTTTCCTCCACTTATTGCTTAAGATTCTGAATAATGAATATCGATAGTTACCCTTAAAAGTATGAGCAAATGAAAAGCCCGTAAAACTCACTAAAACATCCAATCAGTTTATAAAAACAAAAACACTGTCGCAAAAAAGCATGCAATAACACCGAAGGTCACCAACGTCATATCAAGTTGTTTTCAAATACACTGTGTTGGCTGTAATTTCAACAGTTACTTAGAAATTGGGAAATTTTGGGCACGTTGCACGCAACAAATTGGCGAATAATGAATTCCTCAGAATACAACATTAATTATATTTTTGCTCATATATAATCAGCTGGATGGCAGCTGCACTTTTCTGAATGTGTAGAAATTCCACCATGCACTCGTATTGGTGCCTTTAGGTCAAAGAACCGTCGTGGTTCAATTCCCTTTCTAAAAAAAACTTCGTCAAACATGTAACTGCTATTTTATTTTACCGACTATCCTAAGAACATTAAACTTCAAATGATACGAAACAGGCGCTCCAAAACTACAACAACAAAATCTATTCGTAGTTATTCACATTTAATCCTTTATTAAATAAATACTGCACTTATAAACTGACATAACTACACATTCCGAAATAAATTGGAAGAATGCATCTTGTTATCTACAGTAGGATTAAAATTTTTTATTGAAAAAAAATGTGTTATGAAAAAAATACTTATTTAAATAATGCAGCGTGTGTGACAATCGTCAAGGTATTTGTTTTGGTATCAAAATTGCTTGCCATAAATATACTTCTGAATTATTAGATTAAAGAAAGACCTACATGATTTATCCCCTGTTCTTTCACTCATTCCCAAAAGTATGGCAAACGAAGTTTCCAATTACGAAATTTGTTGCCATTTTTATATTTGTTATAAAAATAAATACGAGAGAAAAATACCAAAAGTATACATAGCCTATATACTCGGAATTTCACTTTCATATTCGCATCTTGTATTCATTTTAAATTAATATTTATTTGTACATCAGTGGCATCCACCATTTTAAAATCGCTTTAACTGAAACGCAATGCTAAAATTATTGTGTTTATAAAAAATTTCTCCTACTCCAGAAACTGAATTAAAGAAATAAATTTAAGTCTCTTTTATCTAATTTTTAAAATCGTAAGCGAAATCTAATCTTAGTATCAATTAATGGCGTGAAAATTTCAGATAACGTTAAATGATATTTCACTGCTTCGGAGCTTCTGAATGGCGTTCTGAATTTGCAAATAATTGCTAAAATGCAATAATGATAACAATGATTTGAAAAGACGTAGGAAAAAAATGAAACTTTTTTGTAAAATTAATTTTGAACATCTTATAGCCTATCAATAATTACATCAGCTGTGAAATATCATTTAACGTAATCTGAAATTTTTAATGTTTAACAACATCCTAATGGAAAGATTTGCCCTGCAGCTGATGCAACCAATGTCACTGCATTGAGTCAGCATACAAAAAACAAAACTTAGCACCACCAATGATGCTGCGCTCTTGACCTGTCCTCCACTATCTGGAGCAGATCGATTGCACACTCAATCAATGTAGAATTTTCACCGCTTGCTATAAGTAGAGCATTTCACCGAAGCCCCGCCTCGCACACTGCGCTCTTAACCTGTCCACTCGCTTTCGGAAAGGGTGAAATCAATTTGAACGGCTTGACACACTTTCTAACCAGGAGGATAACTTCATGCCCGAATTCAGCATGCAAAAAGCACGGCAGGTTTGAAACGCTAATCAGGCATCGAACGCATCCCGGAAGATAAAAAAAGGACATGAACAGAACGGAATTCCAGCTTACTTTTGGGAAGACTGTTTTATTCCTTCTATCGTAGACCGCAGAAATGCGTAGTAGCAATGCCAGGGAGGGTATAATTCCGGAGTTTTGAAGCACGACTATATATTTAGCACTTTAGGGAATCTCGACGAATTAAAACGATTGGCGAAAACAACATTCGGACACTGCGGCACACACATATGATTTGCGGTTCAATGACGGAGTTGCGAAACGAGCAGCAGCGCCCCCTGCGAGCACCGCGTCCGAAGGTGGGAGCGTCTTTGTTCTCTGCGCGAGGCGAGCCCTCTGAGCAGAAAGCAGCAGCACTCTGACACAATGGAGTAACCGGGCGAAGGAGGGGAATTGGTTAAATTTCGAGTAAATTCGAGTAAGTAAAAGCGTGGAGTGGTCCTGAAAAGTTGGCTCGTGGAACCATTTAATGGCAAAGCCCTTGAGTGGCTGACCGTCACATTGATTTTAGCATAATGTTACGTTGGCAGGATGAGTCCGCTTGCTCCCTTTAATGCATCATGTATTGCCTAACCATGATTCGTGAATGATGTACAAGGTGCGGCATTGGTCCAGCCAATTAGGATGGAGGAATCTGGTAGCATCTGACCATCATTGGCCAGTCTGCGGCACAAACGTCATCTGATGCAGCTGGTCAGCACGCGCATTCCTGGAATGCCTTTACATTTCATGGCTTCAGTTACTTTACAGCAGGTGTAAACAACCAGTTTAATATATAGGGCAATGTATTTTGACAAAAGCATCTGCTTCCAGAGGATACATTTTATTCTCAACTGGCAGATGCTTTGGTCTCATTAGTTTGTTTACCAAGTTTATATTAAGGCCATAGAGGTCAAATGCAGGTCATGGCAGGGACGGATGTAGTCCTTGGTGAAAATCATTTTTGTTACTAGCTTGTAATCAACTTATAAAATTTTAAAAATAAAAGCTCATAATGCACGTACCCCGCATATAACTGTTGAGCTACTCCTCGGTTATGAAATTAATAAATAATGATCTTTGATGATCGTTATTTTTTCCTTTATAATTAAAGAACATCCAAGTATGGATGAGCATAATGAGTTGGAAGTTATGGTGGATATAGAATAAAGGAGGTGTTAGAAAGATATTTTGACTAATTGCTGGAGCATAACCAGTGGGGACTGACAGTGGAAATCTTTAAAAAGAATGTTTAGCGTTTGTACTACTAAATAAAGAAGGACATCAGCCCAACACGATGCATTGCACGTTAATTCAAAATTTGACACCAGAAATTCCATTTTTTACTTATCCCAACAGAAGTATGGACGAAGGCGGCTTCAAAGTAGTCCGTCGCAAGCGCAAGGCAAACCACCAAGTTCCTATCTCGTGCCATGCTCTGACGTCCAACTCGAAGTCAATTGAAAACTCGATGCCAGATGCTGAGTTGATCATCAGCAACATCTACAACTGCCAGGAGGAGTTGATAAGCAGTGAAATGTACGGCAGCATCTCGTCGACACTGCGGCACTCCTTGCGACGCTTCCACGAGGAGAATGCGACAGAGACTGCTCCGCTTGCCAAACTTATTTGCTACGGGCTGGGTAACTTCAGCTCGTGCGTGATTGCTCGGTACCAGCTGGCACTGTTCCTATGCCTGAAGCGCGACTTAAATGCTGAAGTTTCGCTTTTCGACCCGGCATTCTCGGGCGAAGAAAAGGCCTTGTTAACGCGACTGGAATGCGATGTAATCGCCAAGAACGAGGAGGGCAAGCACTACGTGGATGTACCAACCCTGTTTTACATGCCGCACTGCGCGAAGGAGCTCTACAACAATCTTCTGTGGGCTAATTGGAGCCCATCCCTGTCCAAGCTGGTCATCCTTGGCAACAGCTTCAGCCATATGATGGACAGTCTGCCGCTGCGGCAGTTTCATCGCAACTGGAACTACATCTCCAAGGCAGTGCCCCTAGTCGAAGAGTACGGTGTGAAAAACTGCTTTCGCTACAATGACATTTTTAATGACACTGCCATTCACATTTTTCCTAGAACCAAAATGGCGCGGCTTCACGAACAGTTTTGGCTAGAGCACGAGGAGCCCATCTACCAAGACAACACATGTTGATGCCGGCAGCGCTTAGGACGCCTATAGAATTTTTTGCAATTGATGAATAGACTTACCATAATGTATGCCGTAATTTTTTGTAATTTGCTTGTAAAAATAAAATTACGTTTCACGTTCATGGTTGTCTGGCAAGTTAATCTTGAGAATAAAACGTGCACCAACCCTTCGTGAAAAAAGATCTTCCCTGAAACTGGAAGCTACCTTATATTCCGAAACTTAAACTGGAGACGAAACGAATAAATGGCACCTTTAAGGGAAAAAAAAACTGTCAGAAAAAAATTGTTCGTCTGGTTAATCTGAATTATCTTAAGCTTTAGTAGTGTCTAAAAAATGCTACGATGCATTGATGATAAAAGGGTAATTTGCCAGTGAAATGTAAGCAATTTTTGAACAACTTCACATTTAGACTAGAGAACCGGAACTGCGTAAAAATTAACATATTGGTGCAGTTTTTAAGACTCGTTGGTGTTACTCTTGAATTTCTGGGCAGTGTCATCAATTTTTGATTGAAACTGGATGATTTCAATGGTTGTTAATTTTGATAAAGTATAAAGTAAGCAGGACTACCATTGTATAAAAACCAGTTTGAGTTAAATGTTATAGTATTAAGTAATCGTTTTATTTATTTTTTTGTTTTTTGTGTTTGGTGCAAACGTTTTAGGTAACCAGAGGTGTGATTGTCTGGAAAAAATATTCACGCCAGCGACATTTCTAATGACACGGCCATTTACATTCATTATGCATCCAAAATGAAGGATGCAAAAACTGCAAATCATAACTACAACTATAGACAGCACCAGTTTTTACCACATTATGACTATTTAAATGCAGCCAAGCGAGCAGGGGTTCTTGTCATTACACACCGCGTGTAACTTTTCGGCCAACTTTAACGCCTTTTGGTGCTCTTCACAGCAGGTTTGCATGTATGTTGGAATGCCCTCGATTCCATAATAGGCGCCTGCTATGCTTCCTGCCATCGAGGCAATGGTGTCAGTATCGCCGCCAAAGGTGATGGCTAATCCGACAGTCCTCTCAAACGGGTTCTCGACCTACAAAAAACCAATTCGGAATACCACCCGTGATACGTTCAAAATTTTTTTAAGTTGGATTTTAAATGTGACGAGCTTGAGGTGCTTACCGGAAAATTTGGGACTGGTTTAGTCGCCCTCAAAAACGAGTAGATGGCTGTAGGAACTGACTTCACAGCACTGATGTCGTGTCCTGCAATAATTACATTCAACTCAGTGTAATAAACCTACTCAGTGGATTACATTGTAAAAAAATACCAATTACAATGTACTGGTGATATTTTCATTTATTATTTCAAAAGTTGATTACATACGCCCTAGTTTGAGCAGTAGGCCTACCATAAACAGTTAATCATTTGAGATTATGACAATTTAAGGCAGGCATTTTATCTGTTTAAAATTCCTTTGACTTTTGCATTAAAAGTTGAAATTTTCCTGACTTTTCCAAGCTGTTCCTACTTTCCTGACAATTACAGGTTTTTCCAGGTCAGTAGGAACCCTTAGTGAGCATGATAAAACGGGAAGAGTCATAAACCCTTACCTAAATTCTCTATGACTTCGTCCCTGGAAACATCCTCCCTTGACAGAAACTCTTTCATTGTTTCGAGTTTCTCCACGAAAGGCATGGGACCCTCTTCGGGATCGCTTAAAGACAGACAAGTTCAATACCAATGTCAGTTCTCTTTAGCCTGATCGCTGCATTTTCATGCAATGGAAATGCAATGAAATGGTTACGTTCGCTCCTACCTCTCTTCCGTGGGTTCTCCGGCCTCTGTGGTTTCCACCATTTTCATCAGCTCGATGAGTGTGTCCACAAAATGCGGAACGTTCAGCGGACTGCTCGCGTCCTCTCGAAGGGCCAGCCACACAGCCATGCACTGCAGGATAGCACCGTTGTAGCCATAGTGGTGAAAATGAGTCAAAAGCGTGCTCTGTTTGGCAGTCTGAAATAACTGTAAGTCAGAGAATTGTTGCTATTCGCATTCCTAGTATACTAGTTATGCTCAACTGACCTATAGGTGAGTTGGGCAATACTATCATTATTTAAGAAATTTCCTCTATCCGCCAACAATCCATACCTCAACCATTTTTGAATAATCCTCGCCTGCGAAAAGAGCTACCGGTGCAATGCGCATTGCTCCTCCATTGCCGTACGATCCTTGACCGTCAAACTGTTCCCTAGCCGGCTGGAACACATCCTTTACCTTATCGTGTTTCCACTTGTCGAACACTTGTGTCACGAATAATCCGTAACCACGACTCGTATCTTTGAAGAATGCCTCGGCAAAGCTGGAAGCATAATGTGCAAAGGGTGGAATCATGCGATCTGGGTTTTTTTACCCTACAAGCCTGAGTATATATTGATCATTTATATAAAATTGAGTATAAGTAAAAATTACAGTAAAACGAGTAGACATATCAAATCAAAAACGATAGTGTGTTGGCAGGAACTCAGCCCTAAATGGGCACCTTACGTTGGCCGTTACAGGAGTTCACTACCGTGGTAGTATACATTAACAGTAATGTGTCCAATATTGGGATATGCGCCGCAGGCCAAAATTGCCGAAAAATGTCATACAATATGAATTTTAAGTCTATATTTCTCTAAGAAAAATTACGGAGTAATATCAAGTGCATTTAATGGAGCACAACAAGAAAAAAGATTAAAACAGACTACAAATGATACATTTTCGCAGATAAAATTTGCTTAGAAATTTCAGTAATTAATAGAAAGCCAAGGGAAAAATTTGAAAACGAAGATCGCAAATCATGGATTTTGGAATAAATTTCCGTGCAACATTTGCTTTTAACTTGTCATAAATTAAAAGAACGCTGTGGGCAAAAAAATAAATACAAATTATGGATTTTGCATTATAATTCGTTAAATGTTGTAAAGATATGAAATCTCCTGGATTATTGAATCATTCATAATTCCCGGTCCTGAATTTCTCAGGTTCTGTACGTGGGAACTTTGAAAAACTTCCTAATTCGAATCGTCTTTACACTTTTTTTCACAATTCAAAATGTACAGTGTACGTACTTTATTAATTTCAAACGAAAGACAACTGACCTTTTTGCCATGTGTTTAGCGACAAATCCCTTGCATTCTATCAGAGATTCTGCTAGTGCAAAGGCAAGTGCTGTGTCGTCTGTGTATCGCTGAATCTCTGAAAAATATCAATGATGAAACAGAAACCAGGAAAGAAACTAGCGACTTCTTTAGCCTGCCCAAAAAAGCTTATATTGAAAGCGACATAGCCTACTTGTAAAGTCAGGATTTCTGAATTGGGCTAGATGAGTGAGTACCAGTGAGGCCGGTTTGGTGTAGAATTCAAAGGGGGCGCCCATGCAGTCACCAATCAATGCTCCCATCATGCATCCAGCGTACTTGCTCAGTGTAAATGTCATTTTGGAATGATACTAGATTATGTTAGGTCCAGTCAGGAAAGCCTGCAATGATTAAGTAAATGTGCTTGTGAATAATACCATTAAGGTAACATCTGAAATTCACTGCACACGTTACATGTATGCCATTTATCGACGACAATTTCACGAAAATTGTCATTCTAACACAAATTGCATTGAACGTTTCTTTGATAGTGTTAGAACGAGGACACAGTCTTTCGATGCCCGAAAAATGTTGCCGAGCCGTTAACATACACCATCTTAAGTTTATAAATTTAAGAATTATGCTTCTGTTTTATTATTTTTTAAAATTTACTTTCGATGAATTTAAAAAAGGCATAATAATCCCACATTACCCAGTTTGCCAATATACTTTCAAACTAACTACTAACTAAGCGAAACTTTCCTATAGTTTGATTAAATAAGGCATAGCCTTCAAGCAAACCTCAATTTTTTTTTGCGAATTTTCTCACATTTTTTACCGGATATCCACATCTAAAATAGATACAGGGCCATTTGCTCAAATATAGCCTCTTTTTGCCAGACTAAACTGGCTAATGCGCATTAAAATATTAAAACAATCTTCAAAAACATCAACAATTTGTATGCAATTTTTTCACCTAAATAAACGTCTCACATTTACTACTAATTTATTTTCATAATTATTTCACTAAGAATGTTAAAAAACCCTCCAAATTCTCGCCCATAATTCCACATTAAATCACACATTTGTACAATTTAAATATCATTAAAATAATTAATAACTCCTACATGGACAAGTATGTGCTGATCACGTGAAGTTATTTTCTGCATGAGCCCCTGTTCTATGGAATAGTCAAATAATTTACTCTCTCAAAACCTTCGTGTATTTTAGTCAAAAACACGTTTTAAGTTATCAGGTTAAATCAGTTTATGGAATTCCAATCTTCAAGCTTAAGACCACAATATGGTGAAAACATCAACGCTGGTAATGATTCACTGGGTTATGACGTTAGAATACACAAGCATTTCTTGCCAAATTGACTACAAAATACAAGCATGGAAAATTCCGACAAACGTGTGGTCTGCTATCGAGAGGCATCAAGAAAACAGTAGGGTTGCATCCACCGATTACTACAACCCCAGAATCGAAAAGTTAGTGGTTTCAGCCTTCATTGGTTGGTTCAAGTACTCCGGCTATGATCCACGATCTTCGGCAAAGATCAAACCCAACGTGAGTACTACCAGTACGTTTTCTTCAACTGCGAGATTCTTTATAGTGTGAAAACATTTCAGTAACTTTAAAACTGACACATTCCTTGCCTATTTTTGTTCAATGCCATACCAATTTCTATTTCGCATATGGACCGTTATTCTGACAGAATGTGCATTACGAACATTTAGTTATTTCGCCACTACCAGCTGAGCAGAGCAACATGATCACTGACATCATCTACTTCGTCATGGAAACTTTTCTGCCATCAAGAAATCGCCTTGCCCTAGTTGCATCGAGCACTGTCATAAATCAAACATTAATATGCTACCATGATGACCATCTAGTATAAGCTGACTTTTGCAACTATATCATGAATGGAACCACGACTGGCATCATTTATCACATGACTCAATTCTATTTAAAAATCGTATTACAGTTATGTAATCGCGACATATTTTTTTATCCTTAATTCATAGTTACATAACTATGACGGCATCATGGCAGCATCGTTGTCATCATTAGAAATTCAGAATGAAAACACTTGGAAACTTGACAACACTGTCGTCATAAACAATTCATCAAAATGAATAACAATGACAAAAACTTGCTAAAATATCATTACTACTGCATAAAATGTACAGAGATGTGGTCTGCATCAAGAGTTAATAAAACATTCTTGTTCTTATTATGGTTCCAGGCGTTTCAAGGAAGCTTTCCCCAGCCTCCGCTCAAAATGCTAGATCCGGTAATGGAACGAGTCTGCCGTGCATCTTCGGCAGATTGCGTCCATTACGTTTTCAAGCATTTAATAGCTGTGAGGCTGGAAAAGTACGAATTCAAGTACGGGCACATGTCCTACCCTGGCCGAAACTATTCGCTTGTCTCTATTCGCCACCGAAAGGATAACATCACGCCGTTACAGTTATTTCACTTTCAGGTATTGGCCCACCAGCAAACAGGATATCAAAAACAGAAGGCCGCCATCATTTTACAAGTGTAAAAGAGAAATGATAAAATAACCCAAAAGGATGCCTATATACTATGAAAAAAATTACTCCCGCATTTTCGCTTCAAAAACATGGTATAATTGCTACATTTACTTTTTCCCGGTATAGAGCTGGTTGTCCACTAGGGCCTGCATTATGTTTCATAATGTGAAATTGTACCGTTTCTTTATAAACATAATATAAACTTGGAAAATAAAACATTTTGGTGGGCATCCTTTTGGCTTAGCTTGCTATGCTTATGTGTTTTTCCATGAAATGGTTAATACATGCTATAGCATTCTATTCAACTACTAGGGACACGTTATTTTCTACAACAAAATGGCGTCGAAAAACTTAACCTAACCACTTTACCATTAATTTAATAGCAATAATGTATTTGATCAAATCATAGATTTTAGCTATGTTTGGGAGGTGTTTGTGATGGGAAAATGCACTTTAGCCTAAGTTTAGTCAGGGGATGCTGTATTTACACTGATATGCATTCACCTAAACGGTCAGCACACACTCAGACCTTTTCTCACTTTCTCAGACCAACGCCATGTACTTCCTTTGCCACCGGGCCATTCTGTTGGACGATTCAATCAACGATGCCCATTGGTCGTGCCGATATCCCGGGAAGAAAACAAGCGAAAAGCTCAGGAGTCGCTGTTTTTTGAACGCAGTCTGTCCTGGTATGTCGCTATAGGGACCTGGCCACGAATGTAACATGTAGTTGATATCAGTGTTCCTTCGAAACTAGATCCGTGCTGCGGCAGCCGGCCAGTTAACGACACCAGCCGCGACTGCCAACAGATTCCCTCGGGAATCTGTTCTGTCGTTCTAAAGAAACTCACAACGTGCCAAAGAACAGAGGGACTCCTGGTCTACGAGGACATGTCCGTTGGTCAGCTGGCCAGGAACGGTCCTGCTTACGCTTGTCAATGCCCTGAATCAACTACGTGGAATCTAGATTACCTCACGTGTGTTGGTAAACGGATTTCACTGCAAACTACTCCAAGAATACTTTATTCTTATTTATTAAACAATACACTGTACATTTACAACGAATCTGACACTCAAAGAATTATTACATTTGCTCAACTTCTTTTGTTCGTTTTTTATTCTACCAATATCCATTACGTTTATGGATCCAAGTAAGAAATCACTTTAGTTACATTTGCGCTAACGAAAGTACTTCAAAATATTTCATTTCACATTAAGGTAGATCGAAAAGGATGTCATATGGAGCAAACATTTACTCTCACATTTTTGCTTCTAATACTATTTTATAATTACTCAATTTATTTCACCCCGTGTAGGATTTGTCGTCTATTAGGGTCTGTGTTATTTTTCATAATTTGAAACTGTCCCATTTAGGGATGGTTCATAAATGACGTGACTTTTTAGGGGGAGGAATGTCCCGTCCTTGCATGACAGAAACATGACAGGGATACCATCCGACCATGACGCTTGCATGACAGGGGGATAATGGGGTTCAAAAATAGTTTTTTTTTTGCATGATTTCATTTATGAACGCTCTCTTAGTAATAAAAAACTATACAAATTTAAAAAACCGCTGAAATAATTCGAAGGAGTTTGCATTGCAGGGAATACCAGTCACAGGCGTAAAGGCCATCAAGCTAAGTGTCACTGTATTGCATTGAATATCAGTCGCATTACGCTTTTTCAAGTTTATCCAATTTTTAAAAATAAATAAATAGGACATTTTCAAATAATAAAAAATAACGAATACCGAAAAATAACGAAATGTAAGCAATTTTTCTGCTTGGCGGGCATTTTTTTGGCTCAGCTTTAATAACTTTTACTTGTGGAAAACAACAAATAGAAAATGAAAGAACTTTGAAAAAACACTTTTAAGTTGAACTGAACTGAATAATTTGTAAGCAAACACACATTTGCATCTTTTGCAATCGAAAAAATTCTCTTCAAAATTTTAAGATAAACGTTATACATAATATATTAAGTTATACACCATAAAGGGGACCAAAAATCGAATTCAACCTTCGCTTGTTGTTCGCCCCCCACATTACAAATGTTGTATATTGGATTCGATATACATGTAAACTAGGGAGACTTCCTAACCAATTATTATTGTAAACTACTGAGAAGCTCACCTCATCCAAACCAGGCCCATGCGCAGGATTTCAAAATGGAGGGTTTTTTTAGCTCATGGGGGTAAAAGGGGCGGTTTGGGTCGAACTTTCAACAATTTATGGCGGTTTCTATGGTCATTTTTGATTTTCTTCCCCAAAATGCAGAGGAGTTTCACCCCCAAATCCCCACCTTTGTGCACACGGCCCTGATCCAAACTATAAATTCCTAATTTCGTTTTCTGCAGACGAAGACGAATGCTTGAGTGGCAAGCACAAGTGCGACCCCTCTTCGCAGTATTGCGTCAACCGGGTTAAAGGCTACTTCTGCGCGTGTCTCTGGGGTTATTACCCAAAGAGTCGGTTCAAGTGCCAGGCTACTGACATCAAACGCTTGGTGGTGGTAACAAACTCAAGCAACACAACAACAAAAACAACAACGACGATAGCTTCAGGTATGACAAGAAGTGGCAGAGGTCAAAAAATGAGTCCCAATAAAACAAGTCCCACCTGATCTGCATATTAACCAGTCCCTGCGTTGTTGTTGATGGCCCACAAATGAACGCATACACCTGCTGCCCCTTGACTGATGGTTAACCGGTTTTTCACATTGTGCATTTCAGAAAGCGGCATTGAAAACCTGGAGGAGTTCATTAAGTTGAAGTTTCGCGAAATTGCTGGCCCGCTACTTTTCTCCGAAATTTCCACCAATCGAAGTCGCCTAACAGCAGACAAGAAAGCTCTCTCCAGAAAGCAGATAACCGAATTGGCAATGAGATAGGGAATTGACTTTCTATCCATGGCTATAACGTATTTACAAGAATTTGTTAACCAAAGCAGTTATCCTTCATCGTTCATGTAAACTGCCAGACTGAATCAAGAAAATATAAAAACAAGTCTGCAGTCTACAGGAGCACTTTCATCTTACAATATTTAGAGAACTAAAAGACAAAATAAGCACATGAATCCGAAAACTAGAGCAAACATCAATCTCATCAGAGTTCAGTACCAATTCCGAAATAAATCCCATAGGCCCATAATTTACTGCAGGAACATCGGATCAAGTCTGAAAATGTAGATTTCAGCTATAAGTACATGTACCTGTAACGACAACTGCAAAATATCTTCAATCCTTCATAACAACAACAACAACCCATAACGACTATTAGGGATTTTCAACCCTACAAGCCAATGTAAATATTAATAATCGAGTAGA